>PVKE010013181.1:0-36996 GCA_004027555.1 Craseonycteris thonglongyai | reverse complement strand
CATCACAATTTTTAATTAGTGAAGGTGATCTGCCTCCTAAAAATAAAATGCACACTTCCTTCTACAAACATTTGGGCTTGGAATGATAGAATTCGTAGGAACTCTGAATATTCATCCTCACACTGTTGCGTTTGGTACTGGATCTGCCAGATGTTTATGCCGCTGTTGGCCATGGCCTTGTTTATAAAGGGTGTCCCAAAATTCACGCAAGAAGTAATTTTGATAGAAAACAGGTTTATAATTAAAAACTACATTTTCATTGCTCAACAATGAAAATGCGTTGTTCTTTCATGTGACTCTCCATTTTTAATAACCCTGAACTTTCAGCTGTCACGCTGTCTTTTTTTTTCACTGGCAACACTTTACCGCACAAATGACGCAACATTCAAATCTTGCGTGAATTTTGGGACAGCCTTTAGTTGGGTGGGTGTTTGCTTGTGCCTCCCGGTAGAGTTAAGGTTTCTCTGTCATACAGAGTTGAGTTGATTGCCATCTTATATCATCCAGACTTTAAGTCTTATCCTAGTAGCTTAACCTACCTACTTATTTGTGCTAATGTGTAGTCATTTCACAGTTCTATATGCTTATAACCTAAAATATGAGGACAGTGATACTTCAGGAATTATTGAGAGAAGAAATGAAATGTGTGTGAAGTGATTTGTACAGTGTTCGACTGCTAACTTCTGCATTGGACCTGTCAAGTCGGTGCGTGCGGGTTACAAGGCTCACTTATCTGAAGCTGGTGTCTGTCGGCACTGCCCACAGCCCCTTCAGAGCATGTCCTTATGAAGGGCTATGAAGGACCTTGTAGAGTTAGGTTCCTTATGAAGTACTGAGACTATAACACAGGGGTGTTTGGTTTTGAAGATTGGGGGTAGGGAGGCTTGTTGTTGAGGAATGATAGTCCAAAAACTTTTTTTTTTTTTTTTCCAATCAGGGAGAAGTACAAAACTTTGGGTATCCTGAATACAAAATTGGAACTTGTCATAAAAGAAAAACTCCAAAACAGAAACTTAAAAGGGCTTTACTCTTTATTCTCTTGAAACGTGCGACCTGTTTGTGTCTGATGGGAATTCAGTCTTTAGGGTCCCACTACATTCTCCCAGGACAGATTGTGGAGAAGGTTAGAGGAATGCTTCTGTTTTTCCAAATAGGCTTTTTCATACTTACAAAAAAAAAAAAAAAAAGTATCCATGTATTCTTATGGATTAACTGATATCTGCTTTTAAGCAAAAAAGATATTTTTTGAGTATGGAAACCTTCCATTCTCGTGTCCTTAGAATTGACTGTAGAAGTAAAAACTTTCTATATTTAAAAAGTTTATGTAAATTATGTGAATTGTAATTTTTATAAAAGTCAAAATGAAATATTCTACATAGGAAAAAAGATATGCTTCAAGAATATATCATATTTGCCCAAGGCCACTGAATGTTATGGATTTAAGTAACAAATGCAAAAGCTAATCTGTGCCAGACTGAATAAAAATTTCAGTTTGGTATTCTGTGAGCCCACGACTGTAAATGACTCTGACCAAACGGAAGTTCTAACGACGCGGAGAGTTTTGTGTAAGAACTCTCGTGCTCTGGTCGGCATACATCATCTACTTTTTATACGTGAAATTGAAGAAGGTATTTGTGAGTGGGAGTGCAAACCTACTGTATTCATTTTAAAAAGAAGGCACAGAAGTGATTTGACTGTCAATACACGTGCGCACGGCGTCCACTTCTTCAGCAACAACGGATCTGCAGATGCTGCAGCACTGAGTTAGAATCCTGGGCTAGCTTCAAGCACTAGAGTCACATCAGCGACACCAGAACGAGCAAATGTTGCCAAGTAAGGTTCTATTATTAAAGCTGAGACAGGTGCCAATGCAGTCACTTCTCCTCTCTGGGGCCTTGTCCCCTGGGCTACTGCACTGGACTGAGGATGGTCATACCATCGGCTGCTTAATAGCTTTGAAGTAAAGGCCACCTCGGCCTATGGAACAATAGCAGCTCCCTTCCCCAAGCAGCTCCATTAGCTGCAACTCGTGACGAACTCAGACAGTCAGTCCCCAGGAGCAGCAGGGACCCAGTCAGAGGGGCGCTGAGTCACTGAAGGAGCTGAAGCTTATGTCCAACCAGCTTTCCTTCTCTACCCACTTTCTTCTCGAAACGGACCCCAACCTTATGGCCAGAGCTGCCCTAACCAGATGAGAGGCTCTCTCTCTTTTTTTTCTGGTCTGTGGCTCTACAAGTGCATGCCTTCAAGGGCCAGACCGGTAATTTTAATGAAAAGTGGACAGATGTTAAAAAGAAAAAAAGGGAGCTGAGGAGGGCCTGTCTGCCAAAGGCAATCAAAATAAAAGAGACTTGACACCTGTCCTAGCTGATAAAATAGGCAAGGTCTATTTTTTTATTTTTAAACTGATTTATTGAGATATAATTGGCATACAGCACTGGGGGAGTTTAAGGTTTACAGCACAATGATTGACTTACATATCTTGTAAATAAATGAGGTCTTAAGGTGGCCCTCACTGGGGAGTTTGCTGCCCCCAGCTAATGTCAATGCAGAAGGCTAGACTTCATTCACTCGCCCTCGAGATGGACTTGCTCTAAGGGGGACTGTGGCCATAAGCACTTTGTGGAGGGTGTCACAGGCAGAAAGTGTCTGTCTCCACCCCCCCACCCCGCTCCCCGAATATTCATATGTTGAAATCCTAACCCCCAGGGTGATATGGTTTTGGAGGTGGAGCCCTTGGGAACTGGTTAGGTCAAGATGGCAGAGCCTTCCTGATTGGCATTAGTGCCCTTTTAAAACAGGCCCCAGACAGCCCCCTAATCCTTTCTACCGTGTGGGGACACAGTGAGAAAGCATTGTCTACGAACCAGGAAGTAGCTCCTACCAGATACCAAATCGGCCAGTGTCTGCTCTTGGACTTTTCAGTCTGTGAAAAATAAATTTCTGTTATTTATAAGCTGTTTGGCTTATGATACTTTGTTTTAGCGGCTTGGATAGGTTCAGAGAGAGCGGTTACTCTGTGTTTGGTGACTGATGGTCTCTAACTGGTATTAAAGATGCAAACCCTAAAAGAAAAGATTCATATATTTGATCAAATAAAAAAAGTAAAACTTCTATAAATGAATAAGTAAGTTATAAGGCAAATGAGAAACTAAAAAAAGTACTTGCAACAGATATTGTCGAAGCTGCCAATTGTAGCTGAGTGTTAATTCTCTTTCTTTCTTTCTTTCTTTTCTTTCTTTTCTTTCTTTCTTTTCTACAGTTTGTTACCTTATTCAGGCAGGTAGCTCCAGACAACTTCTTCTGTGAGGCGACAAGAGTATCCATCAGCCTATGGGCCTTTTATTTCACCTAAGCAGCTCATCTCCCAAGTTGTCTGGCTCTAAAACTGAGGGGGAAGTGAAGTATTGGGTTTTTGAACTGTTTGTTATCATTTCTATGATATGTGACCTCCAAACTATATTCTCATTTAATGTCTACTAAGGGGAACTTTGAAAACAAATTTGTTTTACATTATCTGCTTTTCTTAGGGTACAACAAAACACTGTTGCCTAGTGTGGAATGATGTCTTCTTCTCCCATGTGTCTCAATCTGAGCCACATAAAATTGGAAGCTCCCTGCAGAAATGAGTAATTCTATACAAGTATGTACTTAAATTGAACTCAGTTCAGAGGAGTTTCCCAAACATCCTGCTTTTGTTGGTACAAGCTTTTATCCTATGAGAATTAATTAGAACACCAGGGTTTTCAACTGGCAACATCATTTCCTAGCTGTTTCCTTTGTGATCCAGAAAAGCTTCTAACTTACAGATCTAGCTACTGTACCTCATGGAATGAAATATACCTGCTAGAACCAAATAATGCAAGCCTATGGGTTTGCTTTGGAATGGGCTAGGCCTTGTAACTTCACCTAGCTGGGAAGTGTCAAAGAATTTTTTGTCATCTTTAATCTACATGATCTTGAAGGGTGAAAGAAGGGGGTCTTGAAGGATGAAAGACGAACCAAATTAAAGGCTGAAAGAAGTAAATAGATGTGTGACTTAGTTTTAGGGTATGTAGTTGTTACTTCAGTAATTGGAGAGGGAGAGGAGAAATTTGGAGACATTTCAGAAAGAGGACCCTGCAGAGATGATTGAAATGTTGGGAAGTGAGATCTGTACAAAAGGGTTAAAAAGAAGTAGGATTGATTTGTCAGGAAGCAGGGGAGGTCAAGGGGGTGGCTGAATAATTATTTTCAAATACATGAGGGCAATTGTGGGAAAAAAAAAAAAAAAAGATCATCAAAAGCTGAGCATAAAGGGACTGGGCTGGAAACACTAAAGAGTTTCCCACCAAGAAACGGGCATCCCAGAAACTGAAAGAAATTACCTTCCTGAAGCTGTTTGGAAGAGAACACATTTTTATGTCTATAAAAAACTAGGAATTAGTTTTTGCAGAAGTTAGAAATGGCAAACCAGATTACCTCGTCTTTGGGTGGTGGAATCATTTTTTTCAAGTGAAACTATATATAAAACAGTTAAAAAGTGATGTCGTCAAAGCTATACTTGTTCTCCCATTCCTTATCTACTATAATTATAATCAATAAAATGTATTCTAACTGTTAAGGTAAAGTTGTGGTGCTTGGAGAGTGTTTTCAAATGAAAGTTAGGCCTTGAGGGTGTTGTGAAATTGCTCAGTTCTTTTCATAGTTCAAATTTGTTATTTGATGTTATTTCTGAACTCAGGTTCTGTGTTTTTGTGTATTGTCAAATGATGCATCTGTATTCACTCTTTAGTAGCACATTTATTACTTTGCTAAGCGTAACAATGTATAAAGGGACCAATGGCTGAAAGTTTTTGTCTTTTGGTAAATTTATTTCATTTGTTTAAATAAAGATCCAATAAATGGAATCAACAGTTTCACTTCATTAATAGTCAATGAAATTAAGGGTTTACTTGGCTCACTCTTAAAATCTGCAAAAAAGAAAAACTCTTATAACCAGTAAGGCCATCATCCCAATTTTACTATCCTACTGGTTTCATTAATAATCTACTTACTTTGGAATTCTTCCTACACAGGAGAGTAAAATGTATTCTAGCACCACTTTAATAAACACTTTAATACTTGGTAAAATTTACATAAAATTTTAAACATATAAAGATTTTACAGTTTATGCAACTTTTATTAATAGATTCACGATAGTGAATTCAGAACCTGCTGCATCTCTCCCTCTCATGTCCAGCCTACATAATTGGTAGAAAATATATTGGAAAAAAAAATACACAACTACAATGAAAATCAAGTACAGATTAGGTTTATAAAAATCCAGCTATGGGTTTTACAAGAAATATCTTAAAATGAAATGATACAGAAAAGTTGAAAATACAGGAAAGGAGAAAAGTTACTAAGCAAATGCTAACAAAAGAGATGATAGCCATCTCAATATCAGAAGAAAATAGAATCAAGGTGAAGAAGACAATGTCAGACAAAAAGAGTTGAAGGATTAAAAAGGGTCTTTTGTATTGACAAAACTTAACAGTTCACTAAAAATATATGGCATTATGAACTTGTACGTACCTGATGATGAAGCTCTGACAAGTAGAAGGGTTTGAGGATAGATGTTGTATCCTTGTCTATGGTTACAAAACACAAATTAAAACAAAATAGAAAAGAATGTGAAAGCCCACCAACTGGTGATTAGCTGAATAAGCGTTGGAATAGGGACACTTTGAAATACTTTATAACAGTTACACAGGATGAGGTCAATTATATACTAAGATAGCTAGCTCTCTAAAATATATTGACTGAAAAAAGCAATTTTGCAGGAAAACGTGTGCAACCATATAAAACCGCTTATATTAACACACTCATACAAAACTATTCCATGTATTTTCTTTGGATGCAGAAGTCTTTATATAAATAAGTCTTTAAAAACCAGAACAGAAAACATACAAAAGACATAACAGAAGGTACCTCTGGAGAGAGGTAAAGGGTAAGGGTGCTTAATCAGAAAGGACTTTAAATTGTATCTAAAATGCTTTCATTTTTTTAATTAGGAAAATTAATTTTTTATTACTCATATTGCATTAAAAAAAGATTCCATAATTTCAGCTAGTTCTGAAAGCTCTGTACTAGTTGATGTTCAAGTTTGGATGCAAGTATCAGAAGACCTAGTCTAAACAATAAGGCTGGACCAATAAAGGAGTTTATTATCCCATATAACAGGATGCTCAGCAAAGTTAAGTGTTGATTGGTTCCAAAGTTTGGCTGTGTCTCTGAGGACCCAGATTCTGTTTCTTTGCTTCAACAAATTAAAAAAAAACTTACTTCAAATTCATTTTGTATCCTGGGAATTGGTTTAATCCTCAGGCTCATAGCAAGATGGTGCCAGCAGAATCAAGCAAACAACATCCAGAACAGAATAATATTAAGCAACAGTTACACTGTGCTATGTGCCAGCATTTTACATACATTAACTCATTTTTTTTTGTTGTTGTTGTTCTCATAGCTCCTTTTGCATATGAGAAAATTGAGGCATTGAAGGACTAGGTAATTTGTTGAGTGTTATGTAATTAGTAAGCAGTAGACTCAAATCCAGTGTGTCACAATAATATGTGTGCTTAACCTCTGATTTCTACTCTATTGCTGCTTTTATTTTTTCTTTCTTATCTTTTCTTGTAGTTCTAAGGAATAAGGAATCTTTTCCCAGAAACTTCCCAGCAGATAACTCTTCACTTCTCATTGGCATATACCCATTCCTGAACCAACTTTATTACCTATGGAATGAATAGACCACCTCTGGAATTGAGTGGGGTCAGCTTCCCCCAACATATATTGCTGCGTGGGAAAGTGTAGATGCATGAACTGAACCTGGGTTCTCTTTGGAAGGAAAAGGAGTGAATGGGAGTTGGTGCTGAGAAGATAACCAACAGTCTCCAGTAAAGGTAATTTCTATTAGTCCTCTGTAGCTTCATGACTCATTCACTTGACGCCTGTTACTTTGGGCACACAGGTAAACATTTCCAGAATGCATATATGGTTCAAATCTTGAGGAGAAGAATCTGGACTGGATATAGATATAGGGCAGAGGTAGAGATCTTAGCATTGTCAACACATAGGTAATAATTGTTTTAAGTCATGAGGATGGAAAGAATTCCCACATGTGAGAGTATGGAGGTTTGAGGGAAGGTGATCTACAATAAGGTTTAGTGTTTCCATCTTCCATGTTATTAAAGTTTCCTTATGATCTTTAAAACACTGTAACTGTACCTAGTATACTTAGCTATTATTAATAAAATAGTTGTTCATTTATTCATTCATCATCCATTCATTTATTCATTCATTCATCCATTCACTCAATTTGTTTGCTCATTGATTTGTTTATTTAATTTGTTATAAATATCAAGAGAATCCTGTTCTTCACCAGTCCAAGATATTTCAGGCTCCAACAATCAAACCTTGGCAAGAACAACCTAAAATTGTCCCTGGCTACAGGAAAAAGGTGAAGTAATCTAGCCCATTGATGGGAACAGAATTGCACGTTGGTAAGGTATATGTAGTCCACCAGCTGTGCTTTAGATATGTCTTATACTCAGCAGTCTGAAGAGATGCATGTGTTAGTTGGGCTAATCTAACAAGCCCCATAGCTAAGTGGCTTAATAAAAAAACAAAACAAAACAAAGTAAAACTAAACAAAACAAAACACTGCACAATATTTTTTGCTTACATTGCAGTCCAACATGGGTTGATAGGGGTTGGTTCCTTATCAAGCAGCTTCACCTTGCCCTTGAGTCCTGAAGTCCCCCACTGCATCCTCAGCATTCGACTAGCAGACGAGAGCAGAGAAAGAACATGAAGGATCGCATGGGAGGCCGAACAGGCCAAGATGTGGGGTGGTAAACATTCCTTTGAGTCCACATTCTCTTAATCAGATCTCAGCCACATGGTCAAGGCTAACTGCAAGGCAGTCTGGGAATTGTAGTCTGGCTGTGTGTCCAAGAAGAAGAAAATGGGTTTAGTGGGCTCCTGGTTGGTCTACAACATACAGTGGATTGAGTGAAACTTTCTCATTATGTTAAAATTTAGTGTCCTTATATGGTATGTTTATTGTTTTCTCCAAAATCTTGTTCCTGTTTATAAGAGACTTTTCTTATGCTATATTCTTTCTCACTGAATACAGCTTGGGCACATTAGTATTTCATGTTTCTAATTATTCAGAATCCTTTCAGTTTTGCTCTTGCTATTTCCAGTTATTCTGTTCTTTCTTCAAAGTTCTCTTCCTTCCATTTTGCATTTTAGTCAAATACCATTTGATCTCTCCTCTAATGCTTCAGTAAATTTTTTTAATGTGTTTCTTGAGGTTTTTACATATGGATTGGCTACTTTTATGCATCTTTTACTTTTAAACTTTGCAATCAGTGGACAACATCCAAAAATACACAAGATTATTTGATTAATTAGATAAAACCTCAAATGTATATAATTCTTAGAAATACTTTAATGTATTGTATGAAGTTCAAAGCAGGTAACTTGTATTTAACATTGTGAGTTGAAAAGCTATAAGCTTAATTTTAAAAGGATTAAGTAAACAAATTCTCAGGAACATAATAATTCATGAGAAACAATCATTATGTACCTATCAACTGCCACTGTTAACATTTAAAAATTAACCAGCATGGTTTTCAAGTGATCCTGGCATGATTCAATAAAAACCACACCCTGCTCAACCTTGGGGAAACATTCTTGAACGTTTCAGATATATTGATAGTGTTTTTTCCATTGTTGTCATTACCATCAAGATCAACAAGGTGTTTAGGGACAAATGAAGCCATAGCGGTTGCAATGAATTGTACCCTTATAGCCCCAAGAGACAAGCCCCAGCAGAGGTGACCAGCTTAGTTCCGGGGAGTGACAGGTCCTAACAAGGACGCCTTGGCACAGGTGGTTTTTAGGCCCCTCCCTAAAGATGATCAGTCGCTTGATTAGGTGGGGCTGGGCCAAGCCTGCCTTGGGGCAGGGCTGGGGCAGGGCTGGGACAGGGCTGGGGCTGGGGCTGGGCTGGGTGGTGGCAATCTGGGTGGTGCAGGTCTTTCATTGGCTTGGCTGCACCCCACTCGATTACTAGGGCTGGGTGACTCCACTTTAAGTGAAGTGAAGCAGTCCTGGGAACCACAAACAAGGCAACTGACAATTAGCTGCCATTTTACAAGAGTGAGTCTTCAGGTCATCAATTAGCTTTTTGCAGGTCCTGGCCTTCTGGCTCATCCTCTGAGAGCAGTGGCTGCAGCTCTTCCCCAGTTGACCAAGAGCTGTAATGTTTGATTTGGCTGAAAATTGTGACCCTAGTCTGCCTGAAATTCGATCAACATTTTACTATTCACATCTTGTCACATCAATGGTGTACAATATCTTAGTGTTTTGTTTTGTTACTTTTTTTCTTTGTTTTTCTTATCTATTTATTTTAGGGTTTCTTTGTTGTTGTTGTTGTTTTAATTTGTTTAAATGACTTGTTTTTTGGCTTGCTCTGAAGCCAGCATTAGGCTCTTCTGTGCTATGTGAACAGAATTCTAGACAGAATTAAATCTAATCCAGCTATTTGATTATCTGCTGGATGTAGCATCTTTCTCTAATTGTTCTTGCCTCAGTGGGATAATTAGTGTGTATTCCATCACGTGTTTGTGGAAACACAAGTTTTGAGGTGACCCCATGTCAAACAAACCCAGAAAATGAAAAAGAAGAGTTGACCATTTTATAACCCATCTCTTGGTAAATGTAGACCTTGTTCTAATGTAGCCAAAGACCTGAGTCAAAGTAGGAAATGTGGGGAATCAGGTGGAGACCTGAGCCAACAGTTTAACAATGTGTGCCAAGCCCTGGGGGAGTGGAGAGAGGGTCCGGGAGCACCCTCCTGTGCTTGGACTCTGGTCTTCAACAGGGCTTCTTTGTGCTGTTTCTTTCTGAATGGAGTCTGTCTGTCATAATTCTTGATGATACAACACAGTCATGTGGCTCCCATTAAGCAGGTCACCACTAAAAATGAGAAAAAAAAAAAAATTTACCGTAGGTTGAAAAGGGAGCGAGAAGTAGGAAATTTGGGTTGGTCTCAGGAATTTCAGCTACTCCCCATGTCCTCATAATGCCAACTTAGAAAGTGTCTAAGCAAAACTCTGTGAATCTATGAGTGCAAGTCAAGAATGGCCCCAGGCCCATCCACCTGCCTTTCAAGGTACCCACTATCCATGATCCAACCCAAATGGGCAACATTCAGAGGAGGAGACATGCACCAAAAGGCTTAGCGATGGACTGGCATACAGAGTAGCTAGGGTTGGACGGCCCAGGAGAATTCGTACTTTTTTTCTTTTGGGGACAGTGGAATGGGGTTGGAAGGAGAAGGGTATCATGAATCAGGACTTGGCTGGGCAGGCTCTGAGTCACTTATCTTCTCTCTTCTGCAGATAGCACCCTGGGTGCCTCCGAGACAAGGAAGCTACCTCACCACAATTACCAAGTGTCTGCATCAGGGTGTTCACAGGTTGTTTTCCCTTTAACACCAATTAAATGTTCACTTGGATGTTTTAATTTGAGAATCTGTTTTCACATCCTTGAGGTAGTAGTTAGCAGTTTAGGTGCTCTAAGAAACTGGCTATATTTATCCCAAAAGCTTTACAGTGCCTTTTAAAAGATTCTCACTCAATCACTTAAGATCGTATCAGCACTAAGTACGTCAGCCACATGAATATCCTTAGATTCTCACCATGAATAATATGGTGAACAAGCATAATGTGTGGCCTCCTGGCACATCAGGAGCTTCATCAGCCTGACTCCTCAGGTAACTTCCTGGGAGGCACTGGCATAAACATCTTCCAAGATGGCTTCTGTCTTGCCTAAGACTTGTCCCTGGCAAAGAGAATGAGACCAAGAGCATGTCGGACCTTAAGTCCTACTATGATCAAGAATGAAAGGATTTTAAATATTATTTTGTATAGATTTTTTTAAATAATGGACTGAGATACATTTACTCTTTGAGAAATCTTAGGAGTTGACTGAACCAGTCTTCCTGGCTAGCATCTTTCTCTCCATTCAGCAGCAGAGGAGGTTGTTCGGTGGCAATGGTAGGAGAAAGGATCATAATATCTGCCACCACTGTCTCTAACCTCTGTGCTCACTCTGACCTCCAAGCCATCTTGGTCCAAGACAGGGCAAATCCCTATCAACTGTAAAAATCTGTCAAAAGAGATTTTACTAAGCAAATGAATATAAACATTCCAAACTCTTTCCAACTCTCTAGAACAGGAAGACAATGTACATGATACAGATGAACACATTTACAGGGGCCAGATCCTACATGTTAACACAACTGTCTGGACAGAGCTTGCCTCACCTGGTCCCCTTTACAGAGCATTTTTTTTTGTAGTCCCAACCACCCCATTTCTTCATTCTTTTCATTGTCTTTCCCTTCTTCTATCCTTCCTCATTTTTTGCTCCTTTCTTGTATCCCTCCCGCCTCCCTTCCCTCATTCCAGCAATTCACTCACCAACTATTTATTGAATTCCTACTTTGTGCTGATCTGTGCTAGGTTCTCTGATGGAAACTGCAGTGCACCAGGCATTGAACAACTACTGTGAGGGGGATGACCGTAATGCTGGCATGGAGGTGAAGCAGAGGGATTCATCCAGGGTGAGGGATCATGGACAAGGCACTCGGTTTCTCATTGTCTACTGTAAATTGTGAGAATTAGAGGTACTACATGTGAAGTGTCTAGTGCCATGCTTGGTCCATGATGATATCGGGACTACTCAAACCGGTTTGGGGATTCTTCTTGGGGAACTATCATCCGAGTTCGTTTCCAACTCTGTTGCTGGCCATTTATTATTCCGCTTTAACTTTGCTTCTACGAATTATCTTTTCTCTTGGTGGACCTTGTTGCCTTTCTGAGACTGGGGTTCCCTGGAGGGCAGGGGCCACAGTTACCCTCTTTGGGTCTCCAGAGCACCTATAATAATGTCCCCAGCACATAGTAACAGCTCAATCAATGTTGCTGGATTAAAATGAGTTGATTAATGAAAATGAACTGTGGAGAGAGGACACCAAGCAGTCCAGAGAATGAGAAAATTTTATGGGAATAAATTGGAACCTGTTCAGCTGTTCTGATAGTGTGGTTATGAACTCTGTGGAGAATAAAAACCCATACTTACACACTCCTTGTTTGATCTTTTCCTCTGATATTAGGCACAGAGGATTAATAAAAGAAAGACTATTTAGTTGGGGTTTTACTCCAAGGAATCCTTCTTAATTAACTGGTGTGGCATTAATTAAAAATCTAATTAATCATAATAAGCTGTTGCTGTTGCACTTGGCAGCAAGGTGCAGGTTTCTGAGAACATGAAGCTGCAGGAGCTCTGAGCTGCATGTAACAGAAATTTTCCCCAACCCCCCAAACAGACAGTGACTCTCTGAGCAGGACACCCTCCTGGTGGGCCAGTTTGGGATTACCTGCTATGGGGTGATATGCGGAAATGGACTTGGCATGAACCTCAGGAAGCTTAAGTTGTGCACCCTCACTTGCATAGGTCCTTTCAAGGTCATAGTAGGGACCTCAGAGTACATTCGGAAATACATATATATTATATAATTTTAATATATATTATTACATCTAATATATAATAGTGTATTTGGCTATATATGCATTTATTTTCATTTCTTAATTATTATAAAAGATATAATTTTATTATTTGTTATATATAATATAATAATATAATGTTATATTAAATATTATATTATATTATTTTATATATAAATATATATACTATTATTACATTATATGTTATGTAATTATTTTATACCATTATATTACATTATTATATATAATATAATATACAGAATCCAGTAGAAGAAACACCCTGGCAGAAGTAACATCCCTTTTTTGTGAGCTGGTAATATATACTGAATCATAAGCATGTAACTTTCTAACATGACAATATCACACTCAAACACACAATATTGCATTTTAGGTGAAATGTTCAAGTTGCTATCCATCTTGTGCAAGACAAAGCAAGCCTTACAATGTTGTAGCATTACTGCTGCCGGACCCTGCAATATAATATTACAATGATATAATATAATATATGTAATATAACAAATATAATATATAATTAAATTATATGTATTTATATAAATATATATTATATGAAATATAAATATATCTATTTTAAATTTGCAGTGGTAAGATATTTAGTATGCTCTTTCTTAAACAGAGCACCTTTAAGCTTCAAGTCAATAAAACCTGGATTTTTCTTATTAACAACATGTCTCCTAGAAAAGGTCTAGGGCAGGGGTGGCGAACCTTTTGGCAATTGAGTGCCAAAGTTTATGAAATGAAAGTATACTCACTCTACTCACGTGCCAACCCATCAAGTGAGATAGAGGTATCGATTATTTTTATGTCTATACGAGCATAAACAATAATTTTTTAAATGGTATTCACAGCTCTGCGTGCTGAAATAATTGCTCTGCATGCCACTTTGGGCACGCGTGCCATAGGTTCGCCACCCCTGGTCTACAGGCTTACAACTCTCCAGGGAGGAGGCTTGAGAAGGGCAGGGGGACAAAGAGAAAGGTATCCCATGGGGATCTTTTGTTATGGCATGTGCTAATTGAGGGTTCCCAGATTTGGGGATCCTGGTCAAATTTTCTTCATATCATTTCTCCCTATGCACAAAGACCAGGATCAGGGATTGAAAAGATGAACTGGGAGAAAGATATACATTTTTAAGTATAGGATTTTTGATAATAAGATAGTAGTACCTGCTGCCTAGAGATTCATCTTAACTAGAGCTTAAAAGCAGTCTAGGTCTAGAACCCAAAGAGGAAAGACTTCCACTAGGGTCCTTATCAGCCCTATCAGGAAGGGGAAGAGGCTTGACCTTAGACACAGAGGGTGAAGTTAGGACCAGTCCAGGAGCTATGGCTCAGCCAAAATCACAAAATCACAAAATCACAGACGAAGAACTGGGCTGGGTAGAGTGCTCCTTTAACTCCAAGGAAGGAGCCAGAGCGTTTGTTGTTCATGGATGGGGTCAGGGAGTGGGGTTGGATCATAACCAGATCTGTAGCCCCAAACCAGGTGCCTGTCTCTAGTTTCTACCTACACACCCACGTCAGCCAGGAACAGCCACTTTCCAGCCTGCACCTTCAAGGCCTAGGCTGGTTGGGCTCAGGGTTTGGTCCCACCCTAGTTGGAAAGTTGTAAGGAGCTTTCTGTCCACGGCAAACATTGGGCTCTGAATCACATTCTCCTTGCAATTACCCCTTGTCTATTATGCCTGGCCAGCAAGACTAGCTCTTGACCCCCTGCTGCTCAGACTTTGGTGCCCCAGTGTTAGAATTCCCCCCAACCCAACCCCAGCCCTAATGCGCTTTGTCGTGGCTTTTCTGGCCCCAGTCTCTTGTACTTTCTCATGATCCTTCAATTCCATCCTAGTACCTACATCAGGAAGTATGGCCAGTCCCTGGTGCTTTCACTCAGGACAAGGGGAGAGGAGTGCCAAAGGTGAAAGAAGAATGGGATAAAGGTTTTGACTCAGGTCAAGCTAGGAAGAGAAATGCTCCTTTCTTTATTCTCCAGTAGTGTCACCACCAGGTTAATTCAAAACCCAGAAGCCAGAAAGGTGGAAGAGCCTATCAGGAGGACACATTTTGTCACTCTGGTCTCCTGAGCAAAGAATAAGAAACAGTTACAAAGTCTGTATAATGTTCTGAGACCACCTATCACAAAAATTTACCTCTGCAGATCAAGTACATTCTGCAGAAAAAGTTGTAACTTTTCTGAGTAGTCTACTCTCTCTCTCCAGTATGGGGAAGAAGTACTAAACCTGGGCAAGGGTTAACCACTTCAGGAGATTATATCATGCTTGGGTTTACCTTAAAGAAGATGCTAGAGGGCATGTCTTAACTGTCACGTTGCATTGTGAATTTAAAGTTTGGGTGTGGAAGCTCTGCTTACCTTCTTTATAATCTACACAGGTGTGCAGAGCACTTCAAAGCTAGTTCTAGAAGGTTTTTGAGAATTACCTCTGGGGGTTGGGGGTGGAGGGGAGTAAGAAAGCAGTCTCACAGAACAGATACTGAGAGAAGTGAACCAAACCCTCCTTGAGCAATTGCCTTTAAATGCATTTTAAAATTCTAAAATCTTTCTCTTGTGCTCATGCTAAAGAATGGGGACCCTCCCATTCCAATAAATTATTTCAGATTTGATAACCTCTATTATTTTCTGAAAATGATTCTAATAGGAAGTTTACCCAGGGAAATTTTGGCAGTTCTTCTTTCTAGCATATTCCTCTATAAGTTCTCAGACACCACTTCTTGCTGTAATTTCAAAATGGTGAATATAAAATGTGGTCACTTCAGCATTAGCTTCTCATCTATAAAAGCAATTAAAGTAATGATCATAATATCCTTTTTTTTTTTAATGAGATGATGAATGCTGCCTTAGTGACTAATGTTCAATGGGGTATATATACACTTATAGTTGCACTTTTCAATAGTGACATTGGGATTTGATTGTTTTTAGCGTATAAGAAAAAATTCTTCCTTCTAAATGTTAATATTTTGAGTTATACTAAAAGCTGAAGGGTAATTTATCCTTTTATCTTATAACATATTTTACTTCTTGGTATTTTCAATGATTTGTGGCCAATGAATCATGGAAATGAAATCTTAAAAACTCAAGAAACCACCAGAAACCAAGCTATGCATTAGCATATTTTACAGTAATTATTGTCAAGCCACTCCAAAATAAAAATGCTTGTTTTCCCCAATTTGTTTGCCTTTTCATTTGTTGACATTTTGGGAATTTCCAGATTAAATTGCCCCATCTACTGAGAGTCGGATAACTGAAAATGAAGTTTGGAAAGTCCTTTTTATTTCATTCAGTTTCACTTTCTCAGACAATGGGAAACATAACTTTTTTTCTCATTTCAAATTGGTTTCTCACTTTTATTTCTAGGAAAAATGATTTCTACTAGATTGTTTCATAACTGTAATACATAGGTCTTAAACTCTTAAAACTTCCAACTTAACTTTCTGGTTAAAATAGCTACCAAGTTTAATCATTCATTTTCCAGGTAACAACAACAATTTAATTTATTTAGCCATTTATTCTGTTACCTTCTAGCTTGCCACATAGTCAAGCCATAGACACCCTCCATTTCCTCTTGCAGTTTTTATTTATTCTTACTAGTTATTCCTAATTTTTTTTTTTAAGTTCGGGGACTCTTAGTTTTTTAGTTTCTCATGGAAGTGATTCTTAGTTTCTTTCTGAGTCCATTCTCCCTTGTCCCTAGTAAAAGAACCCATTTCTAGTGTTAGCAAATTAAAGAGTACTAATTTCTTCCTCTCACCCCCAAAGTAGACTATATTTTCCAGTATTCCTTGCAGCCTGGTGATCATGTGACTCAATTCTTACAAATGGAATGGAACAGAAGTTATGAGCCAACTTGTGCTCATTTCCATATAAGAACATTGTTCACCCTTCCATCCTCTTCATCTTCTTTGTAGATTGGAACTTGGATGTGGCATTGGTAACCATACAGATATGGACTGCATCATAGAGGTCAGAAAGAGCTTTAAAGTAAAAGAAATCTCAGGACAAACCACACACCTGCCCTGAACCACCCGTTCATCTTTAGACTGTTAGATGAGAGAAAAATAGATTGCTCTCTTTTTCGAACAATTATATTTTGAAGTCTTTTTTGTTACAGAAGCATGACTGATACTCTAGCTTGGACCAATACATTTCTTAAACAAAAGAGAGGAAGTTACTACTGTATTGTAGTCAGATTTTACTTGGAGTGTGGTATTCCTATCTGTGAATCACATTTTAAGACACATAAAGACAAAGCAGAGGTTTTCAGATGAGAGGAACAAGAAAGGGGAGAGTTTCAAAGTTAAAGAAACTAGAATAGCATTCTCAAATTAGGAGGGTTATTTACAAATGCCTGAAGAACCGGCATATGGAAAAATGATTTACCTTGTTCTGCGTGGTTTTAATAGACAGCAGTAGGACTTGGGGTGAAAACAGATTTTGCTTAAGACAAGGAACATTCCTGTCTATCAGCTCTGCATAGAAATAGAAAAGGCTATTTTGGAAGCATTGAGGTTTCTGCCCATGGAGACAGCTTAGCAGAGCCCGGACAACCATTTGGCTGGACTTCATAATGACTATGTGTCATGCATGTCTATTACATAAATTGTCTCAAGTTCTTAGAACAATGCTAAAAATTATATATTTTTTACCTCCATTTGTTAGAAAAGGAATCTAAGTCTCAGACAAGTTAAAACTTGCCAAAGGTTACAGAGCTAGTTAGTGGAAGAGTCCATGTTTTTTCTACCAATCATCATTGAAGTTGATTTATAAAATGGCTTAAAATCTATTTCCCAAATCTGGAATTTTATGAGTCCTCTGGAAAATTGTCTTTCTCAAATCTTTACTTGAATTCTGAGTTATCAGAGCCAAAGACATCTCATAAAGGTTGCTGTGCCTCATCTCCTAAGTTTCAGATTTATTCTTACTTATTTATTTATTTATTTTATAGAGAGACAGAGAAAAAGGGGAGGGCTCAGAGCAGTCTCCATAGTTGTATGTCTTCAGTTTTCCATATAGTTTCACTCCATAGGTGAGCATGAGGCTGCACCAGGCAGGGACCAGGCTGGGGGCCTCCTGCATGGACCCTGGCTAGAACTGAATTGGGGGCAAACCCCAGTTCAGCATATGGGTCTGCCCAAGCCAGGGCTGGGTTTTGATCCTCAGACCCTGGGGCTGCAAAGCAAGTGCTCAACCCGCTAAGCCATCCTGGCATCCCCTACGTTTTAAACCAACAGCAAATTTACTTTGGGATTTTCTTGGAGTGAACTTGAAAATTGACAATTGAAGATGGCAGAACTTCTCCTCCAACCCTGGTCTTGGTCTTAGAAAAAGTCCCCGGTCAACCCGAAACTGCTTCGGACTATGTAAGTGAGGGAGGCATAAAATTTTACTGCTTTCAAGACATTTGATATTTTAGAGTCTATTGGTAACAGCAATTAGCCTACCCTCTATAATACTCTTGATCCTCAGCCACTAAATATGAATAATTTTCTACCTTGATCATAGGACTATGTGCAGAGTCACTGTATTTATCAACAACTCTACTAGGTTGAACTTTTTTGAAACTGCAGATATTTGACCCATTCTGACTAACAAAAGTTGAATCTTAATTCAACCTTAAATTACAAGAGATAATCTGATTCATCCCACTTCTCACTCTTTCGACACCCCCAACCCCCACTCCTGCACAACCACACACTATGATAAAGAGGAATCTTTTTATACAACGTCAGAAAAATTTCAAATACAAACTGTCCCAGATTAAGGTTTGTCAAAAATTTGTTAAATGGTGGCCTATGGTACAGTTCACTGATCTATGCTGTTCGATTTGTCATTATTTTTCTCTCCCTTTTTTTCTTCTTTAATATCAAAACATTTCTCATTGAAGAAAATTTAGATTTCTAGACTATTTTACAAATTAAAAGAGCTAGCAACCCTCATATTACAATTGGCTGGCCTTCAGGTATGCTCTTTAGACAGATCTTCTCTATTTCTTCATAAACCCAACCCCATTTTATCATTAACATTAACATGCATGCCTAATGCCACATATCTTTGTGGTATGGACTTTTTTTCTACCTGTCCCTACAGGCCTTTTGTGTTTGTGCTCCATGTCAACACAGAAGTACGGGCCATGATTAAGAAGCACTACCTTAAGAACTGTTTTTGAAGACATTAGAATGTCTTTCGAAGATAGTGAACCCTTCCTGGGCATCGTCAGGAAGAGTCAGAAAAAGTCTTTCCTATAATTATTGGGTAGTGGCCCTTCTTGGGGGGCACATATATCACATTTTTTTCCCTTCAGTCTCTAACTTCCTTTCTGTAACACAAAATATATAACATAAAGTGAAGCTTTGTAGGAGACAATAGAATTTTGTGGTTCTGTTTTTAATTGAAAGCTCAAATAGTGATATTGGTTCGACTTCAGCAGAGAGCTAAGCAATTTCTGCTTTCTGAGGATGCAGTGGAAAAGCTATTTCATAAAATATGGAGGTCTCCACTCACGGATTCCCTAGCTTAGACTAAATGAACACTTCACAGGGGTATACTCTCAACAGATGGAGTGTTAAGCCAAATCAGTGTTTTGGTTTTTTCTTTTAACCATAAAACTCTTTCTACAAATGACTGAAATCTTAAGTGGAAGGCAAATATTTAGAAAAGACAATGAGTTATTTCTTTGAAAGAAGTTGGAAACACAGAGTCCTGCCTTTGAATTTCTATCTTTTTTACCTATTGTTATAGCCCTTCATTATCTCCTTGGGTGGGTGACTCTTGTTTGTTCAAACTCTGAGATTCTATAAATGTTTAATTGCAGTGGAAGTATTGAGGGGCACAAATGAGAAGTTTTTGCCCAAACTAGCCCAGTTAGAGCAGGGGTTTGTGGTGAAGGTCTGACCACATCTTAGTCATCGGAGAAAAAGTGGAACCATTTGTAATAGAAAAGGAGATAGAAACATTGAATTATAAAATAAGTAAGTCACAGGGATGTAATGTACAGCATAGGGAAAAGAGTCAATATTGTAATAATTTTTTACAGTGACAGATGGTTACTAAACTTACCATGTTGATCACATGGTAAGGTATATAAATGTCAAATCACTATGTTGTACACCTGAAACTAACATAATGGTGTATGTCAACATATTTTAATAATGAAAAAGGAAGTTACATTCTTTTCCAACAGATCCTGTCCCTATAATATTGGTAATCTTTTTATTCAGAGGAAGTGTAATACAGCTCCATGTATCTAGATGTACCAGCCCTTTTTCCTCTTCACTTTCTGAGAAAGAAAGGGTTTGGCTTCATAGCAGTTTCCTCAGTTCTGTTTCTCTTCAGCCTGTGCAATTTTTCTTCTTTTAACCCTGAACAAGCCAATTGAGTTTGACAAGGAGAAAGGATGCTCTTTTTTTCATACTAATAGGAAATGATGAAAGTATTTCATCATTTGAGCATTTACCAAGTACTTGCTAAGTGCCAAGTTCTACATGATGGTTAATTTTTATGTGTGAGTGTGTTTTTGGATGAGATTTACATTTATACTAGTGGACTTTGAGTTAAGCAGATTGCACTCCATAATTAGGGTGGGCATCGTCCAATCAGTTGAGGGTCTGAGTAGAGCAAAAAGCAGACCTTTTAGCGAGAAGGATTCACCAGCAGACCACACTTGGAGTTCATCTGCAACGTTGCTCTATAATAGACGCCTTTAGACTCAAACTGTAACTATTTCCTGAATCTCCAGCCTGTCAGCCTCCTTTGAACTTGCCAAGCCTCCACACTCACATGTGCCAATACCTTAAAATAAACCTATCTGTCTATCTATCTATCTATCTATCTATCTATCTATCTATCTATCTATTCATCTATCTATCTATGCACATACACACATACCATTTGTTTGGTTCTCCAGATAATCCTAATACACATTGTGACAAATATTTTAAATGTATTAATTCATCTAATTTTCTTAATAATCCTATGAAGTTTGAGCACAATACTTTAGCAGGTATTATTATTTCACAGCTAAAAGAATGAGACTTAATAAGAGAAAGTGATTTTCCCAAGATCGTCCAGCTAGTATATAACCCCAAATTTGTGACTTGAGCCACTTTGCTTTACCACAGCAGCCAGCTCTTGACATCTTTTGGTCTCAACACCAGCCTGTCTGGAATCTATCTTTGACCTAGCAGTTTCCTTCTGTCTGGTGGCTCCTAGGAGGCTACTTGGTGTCTGGTTGGGAGCCTGCCAAACCTGACCCTCACTGGTAAACCCAGGCATGATTCTTCACTGGCTAAGTGTCAACTGCTTTTTTTTTTTTTTTTGCAAAAGGACAGTAAATCACTTCACCAGCATATTGTGAGGATGAAATAAGAGTGTACGGAGAGTATCTAACTTACTGCCTCCACATAGTAGGTGCTCAAATAAGAGCACCCTTCCCATCATGCTCTCATGTGGACAGAAATGACACCAGTTCACTACAGCTGGATCTCAGACACTCCTGACTCTCATGGAGTGAGTCCTTCTGTATGCCTCAGGTCGAGGACTGCCGTAACAGAGTACCACAGGCTGGTGGCTTAAACAATAGAAATTTATTTCTCACAGTTCTAAAGGCTGGAAGTCCCAGTTCAAGGTGCCAGCAGGTATGGCTTCTTCTGAGACCTCTCTGTGTCCTTGATTTGCAGATAGTGGTCTTCTCACTGTGTCCTCACATGGTCTTTCCTCTGGTTGTATAGTGCTGGTGTCTCTGTGTGTTCAAACTTCATCTTCATATAAAGATGACCTGTCAAATTGGATTAGTAGGGCCCACTCTAATGGCCTCACTTTAACTTAGTCACCTCTTTAAAAGGCCCTACCTTCAAATACAGTCACATTCTGAGATACTTTCATATATGAATTTAGGGGGAGGGGCACAATTCAGCCCATAATACCATAAAGTATCAAGGACTTGCTGCCCAGGAGCACCCTTCATACCCTGCACTATTGAGATTTACGCACAGGACCTTTTAAAGATTTATTTTAATTGTTTTTGACAGACAGACAGAGAGAGAAGGGGGAGGGCCCAGAGTAGTCTCCATAGTTGCACATCATCAGTTTTCTACATAATTTCATTCTACAGGTGGGTGTGGGGCTACACAGGGCAGGAACCAGGCCAGGGCTTCCCATATGGGAAGCTCACCCCAGCAAGAACTGAACGAGGGGCCTCCCACATGAGAAGCACACCCCAGTTCAGCATATGGGTCCACATGGGCCAGGGCCGGGATTCGATCCTTGGATCCTGGGGGTGCAAGACAAGCACTCAACCCCCTGAGCCATCCTGGTATTCTCCACAGGACCTTTTCTACCTGTTTCAAAGTCATTTCAAACTTTTTGCCAGTTTGGTACGTTTCTTTTGAATTATGCTAAGAGAATAGCTGAGCTAGTTGGAAATTAAAGGCAAGAATTTCACTCAAGTTCTCTGAATTTGCCTTTGTCCAATGGTTATAGAAATCTAACCGAAACAAACATTAGACACATAAAAGTCACTTTATATTCTTAGTCTATAAACTGCACTCCCATTCTCCATCACCACACACACACACACACACACATACACACATGCACATGCACACACACACACGCATGCACCCAATGCACACAAAGCCTACTCAAAAAATCCTTCAGGAGCAGGGAAGCATTTTGATGTACACTTCAAACAAGAATTATATGTATATGTACACATATATGTATGTGCATTTATATATATAATGTCATGAAAGACACTGTTCTTTGTTTCAGTGACTTTTGCATTCTTCAAATTGGCTGTGATTTGTTTCAATTACTCTCTGAGAGGGCTACTTCTGCTTATGCCACAGATCCTAGTCTATCCTTTTAATTCCCTTAACACCAAAAGACCCTGAAAAAAGCTCTGGTTGGTTTGGTCACCATCCAATATGGAACACCCCTATTGAGAAGAATTTTCAGACCAGAATATCTTTATAGACCACAAGTCTTCTCGGTGTTTAACCTACTTCTGGCTGCCTTGGGCTGAGGCACTCATGCTGGGTCCCATCTGCGATGTTTAGGGAAGCAGAGTCTTGTGGTACAAACACAGGGACTTGTTTAAAGGAACCCAAGTAACTCATATTCTAGGCCGAGGCTGTAGGAAGGCAGGTCCCAGGCTCTGTGGATCTCTTTGGGGTTCTCAGAAGCCCATTGTGAAGAATTACATCATGTCAGCAAAGTAGCCACCATCCTGGCAAATCTCACCTCCTCTGCCTGCTCCAAAGGATGCCTGATATCCATTTTAGAGAACAAATGGATTTTCCAGCTCCAAGAATTGAGTTTTACAAAACTAGATAAAACATATGATAGACCTCGGTTTTTTATGTCAATTGAAATCATTTAATAAAGATATAAGACCAAATTACTAAAGAGTAAAGTGTGTGCAAAGGGGATAATTTGATATTCTAGAGGAAAATGAAAACCTATAGGGAAAAGACATTCAGAGTTTGAGAAATTATCTCCACCCCACCCCCTTTTTTCTTTTTGTCTCTTAAAAGACAGTTAGATAGAATCCAAACTTCTATAGTTGAACTTAAACAATAAAGGGAACAGGAAATCAATGGGAATCACGTCTTTCTGAAAGCTTTTCTAAAATAGTCCAAGAATCCAGAAGGGACTCATTCTGTATTGGATTTCTGAAACTCGGCAGAAAGGACCCGCTTGTAACCCAGTGATGGATGCCTGCCATCAGCAGCTCGGCCATTCCTTTCCTCCCTCGAAGGCTTAAACAAATCCTGCTGCCTTCAACAAGTGCTCAATCACATTCATGAAGTCAAGGCTGCAAATGGGGTATGATTCTAACTTCAATAACTATTCCAGGTAGAACTGATGTGCATGATGTGGGATCTTGGCAGCCACTTAATTACTTTTAGGGTAATGATGCAGATCTTAGTGAGGGGCCAATTTTGGCATTGCTGGCTATTACGTGCAATAATTAATATGATTGTGTGCTGCTTTGTATACTCTTTGATTCCATCCTCTGTGCTAATATTTGGGGCTTGTCTTCTAAAACCATTTTTTAGGCAATTTTTTTTTCATCTCATTTTCCTCTGTACAGCAGGGTATATTCCTAGGAACATAAGTATCTTCCTTTACTGGTTAAAAAATATCTTCTGGAAACTTTCTGCAGAGATAAAACACAGGAAGGACTTATTTGCTTTCCTTGTCATTCTTCTCTTGTTTCCTTTCTTCCTTGCTTGCTTACTGTTTGTTTTTCTGCCTTTCCCACTTTGTGTAATGTTACAACTTTTCAAAATGAATTCAAGTTTCTGAGCATGGGTGCGACTAAGACTTTAGCCAATATTAATATAGTAACTTATGTTTGTTGATTGCTTGCTGTGTGTCAGGAATGGCTGTCAGTGCTTTCCTTGCCTTATTTCATCTCATCAAAATAACTGTATGCTTTCCATTTTACAAATAAAAATACAAAAGTTTACACAGATTAGGCATTTGCCCATGCAAGTAAAGCTAGTACGTGATGGGACAGGAATGAAATCAAGGTGGTTTCTAACCTCACAGTGGGAGCTTTTCCCTACTAACTTCTCCTGAACTGTGCTAGTTGTGCAACTAACATCTCTTTCTCAAAATAACATCCCTTCTTGCGACTGATATCCTGCAACGTACATATGCTGAGGGTTTATTTTGTCCCTGGACCACGTTGGAGGCTCAGGGTGCAAGACACAGCCCCTACCTTCAAGTCATCATGTCCTTCTGGAGTTAATTACAGTAGTGGGAGAAAACTGCTACAGTGAAAAACTGCAGAAAATGTCTTTTAAAATAATGGTAATGCAGTCAGTCAAAGGGATTTGATGTGTGCCTGGAAAAGCCCAGTTAACTCCAGCCACTGGATGACTTCTTGCAAAAGGCTGAAGACAAGCTAAGGGGTGTTAGATTATAGAGGATCCAGCCACTACCATCAAACACTAGCAATCATCGACTATATCCTGAAGTCAAGTGAAAAGCCTATGGGTCCTGGAATCACATACACCTGCCTTCCAGTTTCTGTTGGGTTCCTTATCAGCGGGGCTGCCTTAAGCAATTTATGCACACTCTCTGAACTTCTTTTTGTTTCCTCACCTCTAAGAACATATAATAACAGATCTCACCTCCTCTGGTTGTTCAGGCCAGGGGTCAGCAAACGTTTTCTTAAAAGAAACAAATAATAAATATTTTCGTTTTGCTGACCACATGGTGTCTGTCACAACCACTCAACTCTGCTACTGTAGCATAAAAGCAGCCATGGACAATATGTAAAAGAACAGGTGTGGCTCAAATAAAATTGCACTTTATTTATAAAAGCAGATGAGCTGGACCCCAGTTTAGAACATTCAGTGACATGTTAAAAAAAACAAAAAAACAAAACAATATATAAGGGTGTATGGTCTACTGCACAGTCTCATTCGTTGTTCATTGTCGCTCCTTCTTACAATTTATTCCGTTAGACTGACAGGTCACAGGGATGCACACAGACACTATATTTCTCTTGAGGGACTCACAGTCCAAGTGGGGTGACAAGACATAGAAAATTGAGAGCAATACAATTTGGCACTTGCAATTGTATTGTATTGTAAAGGAAACAGAGTAAACCATAATGTGATAGGAACTGAGTGAAGGGAATATCTGCAACAGGAGAAATGTTTATGGTTAAGTCAGGAAAGAAAAAAGGAAGGAGTGATACTCTAAGCAATTTCATTTTTTTCCCCCTAAAGATTTATCTTTTATTGTTTTCACAGAGATAGATAGAGAGCGAGAGAGAGAGAGAGAGAGAGAGAGAGAGAGAGAGAGAGAGAGAGAAAGGGGAAGTCCCAGAGCAGTCTCCATAGTTGTACGTCATTAGTTTTCCAATATACTTTCACTCCACAGTGGGTGCAGGGCAGGAACTGGGTCAGGGGCCTCCCTGATGGGGGGGGGGCATACCCCAGTGAGCTAGGGGCAGAACCAGGGGCCTCCTACATGGGAAGCACACGTGGGATGGTAGCCGAACCAGGGGCCTCTAACTTTGGAAGCTCGTCCCAGTGAGAACCAAACATGGGGCCTCTCACATGAGAAGCACACCTCAGTTCAGCGTCTGGATCCGCATGGGCTGGGGCCGGGACCAGGACTCGATCCTTGCACCTTGGGGCTGCAATGGGAGCACTCAACCTGCTGAGCCATCCTGGCTTCCCTGTTCTAAGTATTTTCAAAGGAAATTGAGTGGAATTGTTTGGAGAAAAGAGTGTGCATCTGAGGAATGAATGGAGATCAAGTTTAGGTGGAGATATAGGGGAGCTGAATGTTAGGTTTAGTTTACATCTTATTCCCCAGACGTTGATCAATGTGCTATTGCGGGTTTCTGAAGAGGACAGAGGCACTCAACAGATATTTGTTGAATGAGTTAATACATCTGAAGGAATCAGCATGCTGACTGGGCAGAAAATGACTGTGAAAAGATTAGGGGATGGAATTTAGAGTCAACCAGAAAGACACTGTAAGGGAAGCACTGACCAGACCTGATGACTGAACTACAGGTAACAGAGAGGACTCGTTACAGAGGATGCTGAAGTTTGAGTTTAGTGGCCAGGTGAGCATTGTTGCTGGTGATAGAATAAAGGCTGTCACGGAGGTGGCTTTTTGGAAGAAGTATCGTGAATTAAGTCTTAAGTAGCTGAAGAATGGTCAAGTGAAATTGATTAGTACAATACTCGTAAGATGGGTTCAAGAAAGAGATGGAGGGGAAGCCAGGATGGCTCAGCGGGTTAGTGCTTGCTTTGCAGCCCTGGGACTCAGGATTGAATCCCGGCCCTGGCCTGCTCAGAACCGTATGCTGAACTGGGGTGTGCTTCCCATGCGGAGGCCCCCAGTCTGGTTCTCACCCCCCGGTTCAAACCTTGGCTAAAGGGACCATGCCTCTCATGCGGGAGGACCCCGGCCCAGTTCCCACCCTGCGCGGCTCCCACCCACCTGTGTGGAACAAAACCATGTTGAAAACTGATGACGTACAACTATGGAGACTGCTCTGGGGCCTTTCCCTTCTGTCTGTCTCTATCTATTTCTGTCTCTGTCAAAAACAATACAATAAATCTTTAAAAAAGAAAAGAAAGAGATAGAATCAGGACGTGGAGATTTAGGCCTCAGCCTCATAAGGTGGGAATGGATGAAGTCTTGATTCTGGATGAGATTTCAAGATCAAAATAACAACCTGGTGTAGGGACACAGTCAGAGACAGGGCTCTCCTCAGAAATTCCAAAACGTCTCTTTCGTTCATCCAGACTATTATGGCAATAAAAGCTCTGAGAGATTGGCAAGGTCCCATAACACTGGTGTTTTGTTTTTTGTTGTTGTTTTTTTTAAGCTAAAAACAAAGATCAGGAAAACAATTAGATAAACCTTGAGATTCTGATGTCCAGAAACTTCTTCCATACACTCCTGAGGAAAAGATACTCACTATGAACTCCTGAACTATTTAAGTTCTGATTTGTAGGCCTAGTATAGAGTGCTCTCACCGAATTCAGCTACTATAAGACATAGAAATGTGTCACCAGTCATAATGATAAAACAACTCTAACATTCTCAGCATTTTTCCAAATGTGGGTAGTTAATTCAATCATTACTTAACAAAGCTGCTTTCAGATATAAGCCCTGTTTTGTTGCTTTATTAAATAAACACAATGTTATGGCAAATCTTGAAACACTCTCAGGGGGTCTCAGGCTGATGTAGTTCTCTTGTCTTGCACTAGCGTCACTTGTTTTGCATCTGCCTGACTAGCAAGAGAAATGTTGGTCCATGGAGCAAGAGCAAGAGAATGGGTCCTTCTAGAATAGAGTTGTCATTATATTTTCTCTAAGTAAAATCAGAAAAGTGTTAGCCACAGGCAGCAGTTATCTGCCTTGTTGACACCAAATCCCTATTAATTGGTGAGTTACAGAGAACCATCTGACAGTTTTTGAAGGGGTTGTTCATTTTCACCTGCTTTTTACTTATTTCTTGAAGCCAATGAAATATATAATACTTATGTCATTGCAGGGTCAACATCCTTTTTGGGGAATATACAAAAGTGAAGGAATCATGGGAGTTGTAAATCTAGCTCCAGAGATTGCCAAGTTCATATTTCTAATTTTTCTTATTTTTTATAAGGAGAACTCGGAACCAGGGCCTGAATGGCTAAAACGGACTCAGCACATCCACTGAGATACAGGTCAGAGACCTTAGAGTCCTGGTGCCCAATCCAGGCCTTTAAGTACATCTCTGTCAGAGATTCACTTAGGCCATGAGTGGATTCTCATCCCACTGTGGGAATTCATAAGGAACATTTAAGCCGCTACCAACAGATACAGTAAAGATGGAGGATTATGATGAGAATGCATCCACCATGCCCTTCTAACAATACTTTTTAAGGATTGGGGCAGTGTCTGAAAGCCCTGTTAGGGACCTGGTGACTTCACGGGGGTGGGGGTGGGGGGGGGGGAAGCAGAAATCCTAAAAGGACCAGGCATAATCCCTTTCTCTGGGAAAACCGAGAGCACCCGCTGGCCAGCCCTGAAACCTTGATATTTAAAGCAATTGTCTGCAGACATAATGTCTTTAGTTTGATCAAAGGGCCTGGCCACACAATCCCTGGAACAGGAAGGCTGACAAGGGGGGGAAGGGCTCTTTGTCCCCAATGCCTGGAGGCCTGGACTCTGGATGCCTTGGAGGGCGGGGCTGCGGGCCACTTGGGAGGGACTGAGGCCCTGCCTGTCCCCTGTATTCTTCCTCTTGCCCTCTGCTGGTCCCCACAGCAAGAGATTAGTCAAGCCCGGGCCCACTCCCCCTCAGTCTCCTATCTTTTCTTCAGCCTATTAATAAAAGAGAATGTCCCAGCCCCCTAGGCTTCGCTTGAACTTTTGTTGTTTAGCTCTGCAGTCAGAATTAAAGGTGAGCACCCTGATCTAACTCTTTGAGTCTTTTTCCCACCCTTGGGTTTCTTAAACAACTATTTCGTGTACCATTCAGGTCACAATCTTGACCTTGTTGTTTCAGGTGCCTGATAATTTGGGGCTAATGACAGTCTGGGAAGCACACTGGTCACTGTTCTCTCATCCCATGGGCTCCCCCTTCCTCTTGTCCCCCAGCAGCTTTCCCTGTGCTCATTTTTGTCCTGGCCATTAATTGCTTTTCCCCTGCAGCCTTTCTTTATCAAAGTGTCTGCTCTGAAGCCTGACACTTCAGATTCCTGCCCCTCATGCCCTTGGCTCGTTTGTTATTTAATGTTTTTTTTTTTTCAGTCCCCTGTCAGGCAATGTCTGCCAAATGATTGTTTTCATTTTTGAAAGTCTCCAAATACAGATTGCAGCCTTGTAGATAAGCTTAAAAAAAATTGTAATGATCTTTGGTGCATGCGCACGCACACACACACACATACACAAATCACACACACATGTGTGAGAAAAATGTGCTTTGGACCCATCCACCTTAGAAGCTCAGAATTTCAATGATGAAAGGGCTTTTTGCGCTGCCTTTTGTTCCTAACAGTGACAGTCCTGCTAATGCTCGCTTCCCTGCTTTGCAGTTTATTAGGAAGAGTATCCAGTCAGTCAAACAAATATGTAGAGATATAGATAGAGAACCTTCTAGAGGCTTTGAGGTTGGCTGAAGGCATGTTAGAGATCCAGTCTAGTTGAGGGGACGGCATTATAGAATAAGGCAGCACTATCTGATAGTAGCTAACATAGGTCTAGGAATAAAGTACAGAGTTCAGAATAATCAGGAAAGAAGAGAACAGCCTGAGTCTCTGAGGATGAGTGACATTGGGATTTAGGAAAATTCTTCCTCTGACCTTTCTTTTTTCAACTCCTAAACTTCAGATGTACTTAACATTGTTATGCACCAAGGTCTGTGCTCCCCAAAATGTATATGTTGAAGTCCTAAGCCCCAGTATTTTTTTGCAGAATATTTGGAGGGAGAATCTTTAAAGAGGTGATTAAGTTAACATGAGGTGATTCGGGTGGTCTCTAATCCACGATGGCTGGTATTCTTACAAGAGGATATCTGGACACATATAGTACAGAGGGAAGACCATGTGAAGACACAGGGAGAAGACGGCCCCTCTGCTAGTTTTTAGTCTTACCTCTTTCAGTTGACTTTTGCCCAAGTAATCATTCATTTGTATAACCTTTGTCCAGAGCATTTTTTTTAAACCAGTTACCCTCATGTGGCTTTTCATGGTCCTCCTCCAGTTGGGTTTGGAATGTTGCTATTCCCCAGGGTTTGCATTTTTTTGCTTACTCAGTCCTTTCTTCCTTGGATGGTGCTGGGTGGTCTGTCAGCCATGTCTGGCCTTTAGGTTTCATGAATGGCTCTGCTTTATGTTTTTCACACAGTTCACTTTTCCACCTTGGCTTAGGAACTAAGATAATATTCCTTTCTCTCCTGCCCACCACCCCGGCCCTCCCTCCTTCTAAATGGTTTATAATCTTTCACAGATGATGGCATTTAAGCTTGGTCACCTTGGGTATCAAACCTGTGTATCGATGAGCAAACAGGACAACAAGTTACAGCATTTCTTCAATCTTATTTTTTATATTTACTTCTATTTCTCCAGTCCTAAAGTTAGAGGACAGAGAGTTATGTTTAATCTTCTCTTAGACAACTGATTTCACAAATCCTGATATTGTACTTACTATAGAGTATAAGGCATAGTTCTTGGAGCTTTCCAAATATTAATTAATTCAGCCCCCCCCCCCACAAACACACCAAGACGTCCTTAGGAGGATGAGGCTATGACTCTCCATATGTTGTAGCTGAAGAGATGGTAGCAGAAAGAGGCCAGCCACTTGCACAAAGTCACAACCCTGGTAAGCAGAAAGGTCAGGATTCAAATCCAGACAAATCAAAGCTGTGAACCACTATATTTGATTTAAAAAAAAGCAGGACATAGGTTTCTTGCTTTAAAATGTGTCTGATGAGTCAATTCAATGTTTCTAGGACTAACACCAATTTATATTAGACCCAAATGCTCCCCCACCCCAAGAACTCTATAAAAATGATTACAACTCATAGTAAATGTGGAGTCCCAGACTCATGCTCAGGTATTATAGTTGCATCTTTCCCTTCTTTAGGCTGAGTCAGATAGGCTGAGTTTATCCTTCTGAGATGTCTGATAGCATTTGTGTCTCTTTTCACCATGTTACTCCCATCACCTTCCTCTGGCAACTTTTCATGAATTTTTTCAGCGTGTGAGGCCTGATTTATGTTTGGGGAGCCACACCCTTTTCAACAAAACACACACAGATGCCATACATAAATGAAAGGTGACCTTTACCCATGAAAAGAATTTTGATGAATGTGCAGGGAAAATCGTCTTTTGATCTTTCTTTTTTTTTTCCTTAATATAAATCACTTCCTATGAAGAATAATCTGAGTCTAATGAGGTTCTTTAAGTGGAGACTACAAAGACCCCCAGAGTATTAGAGTATAACTTCTGCTGGTCACTGATTGAGCCCTACTAGTGGGGTGTGCGTATTTGGGGAGACAGGAGGAGGCTGAGGACTCCTAGAGAAAATGACTAAAAACATTTAAATTAGTCAATGAATTTTTTTTAAGATTTATTTTTATTGTTTTTGACAGAGAGAGAGAGAGAGAGAGAGATACAGAGACAGAGAGACAGGGGAGGGCCCAGAACAGTCTCCATAGTTGCACATCATTGGTTTTTCCACATAGTTTCATTCCACAGGTGGGCTTGGGGCTGCACAGGGCAGGAACTGGGCCAGGGTTTCGCCCCAGTGAGAACTGAACTGGGGGCACTCCCCAGTTCAGCATATGGGTCCGCATGGGCCGGGGCCGGGATTCAATTCTCGGTCCCCAGTACTTCAAAGTGAGCTCTTAACCCACTGAGCCATCCCGGCTTCCCGTCAATTAATATTTTTGAGCTACAGACATGAGCTGGAGTCTTTATAACAATGGTTTCAAATTCTGCCCTGGGAGTCCTCTATGTTCTTGGAGATCAGTGTTGAAAGAAATAAAAGAATAAAAAGGTGAAAGAGAAAAGAAAACATCAGATTGTGTGGCACAGAGTAAAGACAGACAATGGTCTGTGAAACTTGACTAAATGTGTGGGTATACAGCATGTGTAAACTTAAGTTGCAATGTAAAGTATCTCTTAGTGTGTATGAGGTGTGATAAAAAATATGGTGAATGTTTAAATTAAAAAATGTATTACAGTAAAAGACACATTGCCATTAACCCTCCTCAAAATACTCCCCATTACTTGGAACACACTTATTCCATTGTCTTTGCCACTTTCTGAAGCAGTTCTAGAAGTCCTCTTTTGTGAGTAGCTTTAGTTGTGCTGTCATGGTAGATTCGCTGTCCTGAATCAATTCAAAACATATATCTTCTATGGTCGTTTAACTTTGGGAAAGAGCCAGAAGTCACACAGTGCCAAATCCAGTGAATAAGGTGGATGTGGACACACAGTAAGGTTTTTATTAGACAGAAATTGACAAACCAGACGCTAAGTATGACACATTGTCATGATGGAAGATGAAACCATTTGCCAATTTCTCAGACACTTAAGAAATAGGACTTTCAGAACTGCTTCAGAAAGTGTCAAGAACAATAGGATAAGTGTGTTTGAAGTGAGAGGGAGTCTTTTGAGGGGAATTGATGGCAACGTGTCTTTTACTGTAGTAAATTAAAAAAAAATTTAACATTCACTGTATTTTTCTTTTTATCACACCTCGTATCCTATTCAAAAATAATTTGCAAAACTCTGGTCTATAGAATAGAACTGCAGCATTTTCTGTGAACTTAAACTACAAGCCAAAAATGACAATCCTTAACAGTCTGAAAATATTAGGGGAACTTTATACAGATGATTCTATAGGGAGTCTTAAGAGAGATCAAGTGTAATTAGAATAAGTGACGCTACTCTTCTTGTCAATGGTGGTGCATTTCTGAGGTGAAGTCAAAGAAGAATTCTGAAGAGAGAGGTCAGAGTCTAAGGAGATGTGAAGCGATGGTTGTTCCACCCTCATGGGCTGGGACGATGAAGCCCCAAGTTGCAATGGCTGATGAACATAAATGATGAAAATGTTCTCCTCTTAAGAGTGAGGGAACAGATACAGGTAGCCCTGCTTTCTGAAAGTTCACAGTATGCCACTTCACTTTTACAAAAGACCTACATTAGCATTAGCCCCCGATTTTGCTAACCAAATAATAATAATAATAATAATAATAATCTGAAGAGAATTTTTGCTTTTATCAAAAAAGGCGAGAAGCGAAAATAGGGTTCAGCATGTTGTTTGGCAGCAGCCAGTGTAAAGTCAGTGGCACCTCCAGCCATGAGAGCGGCCCCTCCACGCTCTTTCCCTGGGAAATGCACTCAGCATTTCAGCCTCAAGCCCCGTAGCTTTGAACGGTGTCTGTGAGCAACTGTGCTCTCTCTCGATTAATTTTGTGTGTCCCTTACCAAGACGCGTTCTGAGGTATCAGAGAAGCCTGAAGAGCTCATAGGGTGTTACACATAGAGTAACACTGGACATAGTTAAGCATTTTGATCCTGATGAACAAAATAAACACACCGTGCATGTGGGGAGAACTTGCACCCCACATGGGTCCACTGTTCAGACTATTTACTTGCACAGAGAGACTCTTGAAAGCTGCCATAGTTACTATACGTTCTGCGAAGTGGTCTCTGTGGTTAATGGATAAAATAGAAAGGCTGTTGCTTGAGAAGATTGATGGGTGTACAAAGTGGGGTGTGTATTTATCATATCATTCCTGCTTCTACTAGGTGTTTGGGGTATTTCAGGTTCAAGGTTATTTTAGGTATAATTTGGTAGGTTATTTTGAGGGGTCTGGAAAATGCTCAAATTTTTTCTTTGTATAAATTGTGTAAATGAATGGTAATGGCTTCTTCACTTTATGCCATTTCAGCTTATGAAAGGTTTCATAGGAATGCTCTACTTTCAGATAGTAGGGGAAACCTATATACAAGACAGAACAGGGTGAGGAATTTGGATCTAAAGTAGCTAGTTGATGCCAGTTGGCCCAAACTGAGTCACAAATGTGTTTGCTTTGACTGATGTGGTATTTTACATATTAAGATGTTCCCATAAAAATTGAGATTTCCAGTTTCTCTAGAAAAGTCAGGTGACTGGGCACCTCTGAGTCTATACTCACATATGACACCAACTGGCCAAGTAAACAGTGAGCAGGGACTTCCTTCTGTGCTATCCCATGACATAGCCACTCATACATTTGGCTCCTTAAAATTAAATGAAAAGTTTAGTTCCTCAGTTACATAGCCACATTTCAAGTGTTCCATAGCTCCATGTAGCTAGTATCTACCAGATAGGACAGGTATAGACCATTTTCATCATCACAGAAAGTTCAATTAGACAGCATTCTGCTTGGACCTTGTGTCCCCACCAGTCACTGCTTTCTCACCCTGAGCCAGCCCACTCCTTTTTGTTACCTGATTCACTCATTGGGCATTTCCATTTGCAACTCCCATAATACAAGGCTTATGTTAAGTTAGATGAAAAATCTCTGTGACTTAATCTTGGGAAACAAAACTTATAGCAATTGACTACAGACTCACTGAAGTATCTTGATGTGTGTGTGTGTTCTTTGCAAAGTAAGGAGTGACATAATAATTACAGAGACTGTATTATGTATAAAAGGTGTCTTATCGGGTTATTACAATAGAAGAAGAGTGAGTTTCAATTAAATTCTTCACTACAGGGAAAAACGATAGAAAAATAAACCTATTTCCTGTTGTCTGCAAATATAGATACACAAGAGGGTGGTGGGACAGAGCCAAAATCTGATAAGAGAAACTGACAGTAAAGTAATGAATAACTTTCCCATCTGGAATAAGGTTAATATCCTGTTCAGATATATGTAGATGGGCTAACTTCTGGCTCTGCCCATATATCACAGAGTACAAGCGAGAACAGACAGTGATTGGATTTATTTGATCAATGTAGGGACCAATTGAAGTAAATCAAAACTGAGAGAATCGTTTGGCTTAAATTGTCTGACAATTCTAAATTAACCACATAATCATAAATATCCATATCATTTGTACAGGACTGTCATTAAATATTTAGTTTTGATCTCAGTACAACATTATGCAAGTACACACACACACACACACCTTTGATTTCCAAGAGCATAATGTAATTCTGAGGAACCTAAAAGGGAAGCATAGAGTTATTCCATGTTAACAAATTTGGAATCTGTGTTGTATTTTAGCAAATTATAAGTGGGGTGTTTTTTTTTGTCTTGGGTACCATATTTTTTTTGTGTATAACACAATACTTCGTCTAAATTGTTAGATCAAAAATTGGAGGTTGTCTTATACAAGGGAGTAACCTGTGTATTGATTTCTTAATGTTGGATTAGAAAAGTAGGGGTAGTCTTATACATGAAAAAACATGGTAACTTGCCTTGATTTAAATTCTTTTGCTGTGGAAATGCATGGAAAACATGAGAGGATCCTGAAATAATTGTTTTGGCAGCCAGGAAATTTTTTTTTCAACTTGCATTTGTTCACCGTTGTTACTACCTACATTTTTCCAGGTTCACATATGAAAATAATTATTCCTCCTTTCAGAAAGTCCGTTTTTAAAAAGCCAGTTTGTCTTCAAAAGATCCAACACTCTTAATAGGGTCAGCCCAGCACAGGAGACAGCTGGGTAGGAGCCCTGGCTTGGAGGTACCTGTACTTTCCTGCCTTGTTACCTTTTGGAACTTGTGCTGGAGTCCTCAGAATAGGGACTGTGTCCTACCTAACAGGCAAAGTATAAATGTCTGTTCCTAAGAGCTGAGAATTGGCTCACAAACAAAGGAGCAAAATTTCCAGGCACAGCCCTATTAGTCTTCCTGATAGACAAGAGCAAATGCTACAATACCAGTGCATTTAGTAAGGTGGGAGGTGGCTGGTGGTAGAAACAGCCCACACGGGTCAGGATAGCTACTTTCTCACCACCAATATGTGACCTTAGCAGTGCCGTCTTTTCGCATCTATGAGTTTCTGTTTACTCAGGTGTGTGAAGACCTTCAACATTTGATAAATACAAAAAATCTCAAGTCTTCCTTATTGGATCTGTGAGGGCTGTCCAGAAAGTATCAAGCCATATAACTGTTCTTGTTATATTGAGCATGGCTGACATTTTTCCAGACAGCCCTCGTATATTGTGGTCACTGCAAAATCAATCATTGCCCTTAAGTATCAATAGAATTAAGAACAATGTTTTGTTTTGGTGGTAAAACAGAAAGTCCTATCTGTACACCTGGTTAGGAGGTAGGTCTACCGAAGGGCTCTACATGAGTACTTCTCAAAGTGTACTGGGCAAAAGAATCATCTGGGGGCACGTTCAAAGTGCAGATTTCTGGGTCTTTTTCTCAAGAGATTCTATAGCAGGTTTGGGGTGGTGCTGGGAACCTGCATTAACAATCACAGCGGGTCCAGAGAAAATGTTTTGAGAAATCCTGACCTTGGCTCTAAATTTCAAGATGTATAGCTGCCACATCGATCTTGTTCAGCACAGTGGTACCCTTCACCTGCAGGGCATAGGAGGGCACTCAATGCTGCTAGTGTGCCCTATTGATTTCATCCTGCCAAATGCTTTCTTGTCATATCCAAGGAGATTATATCAAGCTTTCTTTTGGTACCAAATATTTTTATCTGATTTATTCCCTGTTATATGTTCAGTAGTGAAGATGTGCCTGGCACATTATAGCTGCTCAATAAATATTTGTATAAAAAATAGATGGATCTTTATTACACCATGATTTGAATTGCCATTCATTTTCCAAATATGAAATTATAAGTTCTGAAATGCCTCCTGCCTGGGGAGGGCAAATGTGGGCTCCACCTCTATCTCAGACTCAGTGAGAATACTGGATTGAGTTTGTCCTTGAAACTGTCAAAGGTGAAGGTGGTCAAGGGATTTAAAAACAGCATCTCGGGAAGTCGGGATGGCTCAGTGGGCTAAGCTCTTGATTTGCAGCCTTGGGAACCGAGGATCTAATCCCGGCAGCAGCCCGTGCGGACCCATATGCTGAGCTGGGGAGTGCCCCCAGTTTGGTTCACACCAGGGTGGGACCCTGGCCCAGTTCCTGCCCTGTGCAGCCCCGAGCCCACCTGTGGAATGAAACTATGTGGAAAGACCAATGATGTGCAACTATGGAGACTGTTCTGGGCCCTCCCTCTTCTCTCAGTCTCTGTATCTCTGTCTCTGTCTCTGTCAAAAACAATAAAAATAAATCTAAAAAAAAAAAGAACAGCGTCTCAAGTAGGCTCCTGAAGCAATGGCTCAGCCTTCTTACTATGAGAAGGCATAGTGTGGAAACAAGGCACCCCCTCCC
>PVKE010013180.1:0-36992 GCA_004027555.1 Craseonycteris thonglongyai | reverse complement strand
ACAAGCTAGGGAACGGCGGGAGATAGACCCAATTTTTAATCAAGAACCCCCTCCCCCCCGGTCAATGGTGTCCCGCTTTACCAATGTTAAAATCTGGTCACCTTAGTGTAAGGGAGGTGCCTATCTGAGTGATGCATAGGTACTGGGCACTCAGAAAGATGGTGGCAATTACTATCATCTCCCTAATCATCTTTTCTCAGTATAAATGAACCCTGGGAGTGCAGGTCTGAGAAAACATGCTTCTGTTCCTTGAGTTGTATCACTAAGTTTTTAGAAGACTGGATGTCATTTTTAAACTACTAAGATGACCCCCACCAAGACCATCAGAATCTGCTGCCATATTGGTACACTTTGAATGTGAGGAATTTACTCATGGAGGAGCTGAAAACAGGCCCCTGTGTTGTTGACCTGCCATGCGGTTCTTAGGGAAGGGGTGGGTGAGGCCACAATGACTGCTGTGGTCATGGGACCTGTAATTTTAGAATCAGGTTTTTAAAAATTTTTACCAGAATGGCAGCTTGAATTGTGACATGAATTCTCATCTGTTGAGGGGAGCCCTAATATTTCATCTTTAAATCCATGAGTTTAGGACATGTTTGCATTTACTTAGGGCTCCTTTCATTTCTTCCAGCAATAGTATATAGTTTTCCACATGCACAGCTTGTACCTCATTTGTTAAATTTATCTCTAAGTATTTAATTGTTTTTGATGCCATTGTAAATTGCACTGCTTCCTTCATTTTATTTTCAGATTTTTCATTGCTCGAGTATAGAAATACAATCAATTTTTGTATATTGATCTTGCATTCTGCAACCTTGTTGACCTTACTAGCTCTAATAGTTTTTGGTGAATTTCTAATAATTTTCTATGTCCATAAATATATACATAAATCTGTTAAAAGATTGTTTTACTTATTCCTTTCCAACTGACATTCCCTTAATTATATTTTTGTCTAGTTGTTAGAAATAAATTCGAGAAGTATTTTAAAGGCTGAAAAGTATTCATACTTTGTTTTCTGGAAACATTGAATAACTTATTTATTTAGAAAGGTAAGAAATGTTATCTGAATTTAAACATCATCTAGTCCTGAAGAATAATATTTTTATGTGCTACTGAACATTTGTATTCCCCCTCCCTTTCTCCCTTCTTCCCTTCCTTCCTTCTTTCCTTCCTTCCCTCATTTATTGGAATCATCCACACTACTTCAAACCCTTCTGAACAAATACCATTCTGTTGTTTGGAATTATGAAGTTGTTTTAATTTCAAAAAAATTTTTTTTTCAATTACAATTGTCATCCAATATTATATTTGTTTCTGGTGCACAACATAGTGATTAGATATTTATTTATATACCTTATGAAATGATCGATTTGTACTTCTATAGCAAACTCCTTTCTATAGCATGTATCCACAGGTGCCATTTGTATTTTTTGAATTAATTTGTTAGAACTTATATAATGAGAACAATAACCCTTTGTCAGTGACACAAATTACACATCCATTTCCTTAGCTTGTTATACTTTCATTGGTACTGCTTTTTGGTATGTAGATATTTATGTTTCTATGTAATCAGACTTGGTAGTAATTTGATCTTCAGATTCTGCTTCATGTGTCATACCTAGGAAGGCCTTCTCCCCCTATAAAATTATATCACTATGCACCCATTTCTTTTTCTTTTTTTTTTTTTTTTGCATCCTTTTGGAATACTCTGTTCTAGGAGAGCAAGCATTTGAATGGTCATAACAGATTGTAGACATTTTAGTGTGTAAGCCTTTACAATAAATGGAATGGACTTCCACTGAAGGTAAGAAATGAGTTATCAGATGACATCTCAGGCTATATTTCCTGAGGTTATCTTTCCCTGTGGCAAGAGCTAGAAAAGAAAAAAAAAAAAAAAAAAGGCCCAGATACAGTCTCAGCAGTTCGCCTTGAAGTCAATTTCCTCCCAGAGAAAGCCACCTTTGCTGACTCTAATCACAAATACAATCCAATTAAAAGCTATTATGTTAATGTGAATAGAGAAGGAGATAAAACAAGACAGTGAAATGTTTTACTGAGGCCCAAATGAGTTGATTTCTCAGGGCGTAAAGCATCCCCACTCGGTTGGTAAGGCAGTGACATGCGAAACATGCAAACCAAGCGGCTGATTAAAATCTGGGACGGAGAGATAAAAGGTTTATCAGCATGACAAGGGCGGGTTGATGGGCTATTAGATGACATTTGTTTGTCTGCTTTAAAACCTCTCGGCTACTGTCAGGCACTGTCTTTGGAGAAAATGCTCTTTTCCATTAAGTTCATATAGCGCTTATCTGGAAAGCAAAATTGATGCGCAGCCCGGTGAAGATGGTGGCAGCGTGTCTCCGCTCATGGTACATTTTGTATACCGGTATTTGATGAAGGCAGCCGGAAGGAGGGAGTTAGACCCGCAGAAGAAGTCGGTTCCTTTCTCAGGACCACTGAACTCAGTGATGTCATATTCCTTGTGGAGAATATATATTAATATGAGGGCTGTTCGGAAAGTATCCAGCCACGTAATATGGACCATGAAGGCATTTAAGGCTGGATTTCCCCCCCACAGACAGCCTTTGTGTGTGCATTGAAGAATAGAAAAATTTGACTTTAGAAGTTATATATAGCTATATATTTATATATCTTTTTCATTTTTTTTCCTCCTAAATTTTAAATCACATAGTGATTGGTTTGGAAGAAAGAGTCAGGGATGTTCGTAACCAAGGCCTGAGGAAATAGATGAAAATGGATTATATTAATTCTTAAATAATTTGGAGTTGGGTGTGCACCTCATCTTTTAATGTCATGTAAGATGAAAACTTCCTGTAGGTTAGTGAAACAGAGTTGTCATGTGACATTTATTTTACATGAATCATTTAAAAATATTTTCTATTTTTTTATCATTTTTTTTTAAATTTGTATTTTTTTGACAGAGAGAGAGCGAGAGAGATACAGAGAGAGAGAGAGAGAGAGAGAGATACAGAGACAGAGAGATACAGAGACAGAGAGAACTGAATTGGGGAAACTCCCCAGTTCAGCACATGGGTCCACAAGGGCCCGGGCCAGGATTCGATCCTTGGTCCTCAGCGCTGCAAAGTGAGCGCTTAACCCACTGAGCCATCCCAGCTTCCCCTTTTTTTATCATCTTATCTGCTCTGTTCCTCAGAGTAAGATATTGTAGGTATTAGAAGATGAAGTAAGTATTAGAAGATGATGTAAGTATTAGAAGATGATGTAAGTATGGTGGCTGTGGTAGGAACAAAGTCATCTACCAGAATCCATTTCCCCATTTTTCCCATGGCAGGACCAGGCATGTGTCTGGAAGGCTAGAATGTTTCCCAGCCTCCCTTGCTTCATATGAGGTCATGTGACTAAGTTCTGGTCTAGACACTTAAGCGATAGAATGATAGTTGTTCCTTCCAGATCAGACCCATGCAGGTTTCCCACATGTCTCTTCTGTAATAAGATCTGGTGATTCTGTTGAAGATCTACAGAAAGGGCTGATAATGATTGCTGCCCAGAGGGAATGTGATGACAAGGGAAAAGAATAGATTAAACCCATAACAACAACAAGGAGAACGACAATTTCCAAAAGGTCTACTAAACAAGCATAACTCATTCAAAAATATTCTGTATCAAAACTTACCTCGGACTTTGTTCCTGAATCCCAGATTGAGGGAGATTGAGAAATACTATTGTTGATTGACAGGAGGATAGATAAGAGAGTTGTTGTTTTTGAAATAGCCATATGATAGACACTACTCATGGTGTGTCCTAGTGCCACAGAGTGCACATAAAATAAAACACTTGCATCTCCAGCATTATTTGAGGAGCTCACTGCTCCCGAGTTTCTTGCTATGCTTGTACTTTAATTAATTTTGAGCAAAAAAACCAAATTTGCCAGTGACATTTCCACTACAAACATCAAACAGAGGGAAGTCCTATTTCTCATGTCTGGATTTTACCCCAAACTTCAGGTCCTCTGTTGGAGCAAAGAGGTTGTCGTTCGTCTTTTGGGTCTGAAATAAAATTTCCGTGTTTAAGGAAAACCTGTGATTGCCAGTTTCCTTTAAGAATCTCAGAGACGGCAGTTTACCTGGCTCCGTGGGCTTGTCCAGTAAAAGTAAGAGGGGACTACGCATGTCTGTTATTAATAGCTGTGTGCTCCTCCTAGCACGTGTCAGCTGTGCAGAAGGCACTCAATAGGAGCTACATGACTAAGGGCCATATCTATTTCTCTATATCTATCTATCTGTCTGTCTGTCTGTCTGTCTGTCTGTCTATCTAATCTATTGCCATTCTTCCATGCTGAGAGGGGTCACTGGTATGCAATGCTGATCAAGGCTGAGGTGGAACTAGCGTGCGTGCAAACTGCTGGACAGTAATTTGGTACTTTTGCCCTCAGCTTCCTACGTGTATTTCCTACCAGTGATTGACATGAGGTGCACAGATATGGCAGCCGGCCAAAGACACATTTGAAGAAGAATAGTGGCGGTCTGCATGAAGCTCTTTGGGTAGCTCTGGTGTACATTTAAGTTCATTCATTCTCCCACTCTCTCATTCATTCAAAACTATTTTTTGAGCCAGAAATTTATGCAATAAATTTTGCTAGCCACTGCCTAGCAATGTGTTCAGTAAATTATGCTAAGTACAATGTCATTGAACTCTCGTTGATGCCAACCAGGTGCAGAAACAACCTTTACTACTCAGTGGAATTTCTAAGGGCCATCAATGCTATAGACCAAGGAGCTAAAGAGATTTGGGAAACTGAGGGCACACTTCCTTGAGGGGAGTAGTTGGCATGTGTGAAAATAAATGTTTGCTAATACCTCTACTGAAGATGCTCTCAGCTGAACACTAAAGTGCAAAGAAGGAACTATTAGCATGCACACCCTCCTCCCTCCATCTCTGCATAGCAAGATCTGGGGGAGTATCTCCAAAGCTTTTATCAAGCTTGTTAAACACTCACCGCCTGACTGCGTCTGTACATGCAAAGAAAAATGTGGCCAGAGAAATATCTAATTGTGCCCATTTTTACAATACATCTTGACTGTAATATAGACTGTGGTCAATATTGATCATTCGTATTATCAACAGCTAAGGCATGAGCCACACCCTAGGGTGCTGGTGGGCTGTCTGCACTACTGGTAGAGTACTTAATCTCAGCCCTGTGGCACGGCCACGTGGCACTGGCTACTCATCGGTAGACCTGATTCGATTTCAGAACCATGTACAAAGCCCCCTGCCCCTGCCCTTTGTGACGTCCGGGAGCTACCAAAGACCACAGCTGCCGTTGACACTACTGATCACACAATAACAGAGCACGTTAAGTTTTCAAGGTGGAATGCGGAAGATGCCAGTGGCTTCACAAAAGGCCCGTGGTCTCCTCTGGGATTTGGGCCACCGTTCTGACTTGTTGGAGTGGACCTGCATGCCTAGTGCCCCTTCCCAGTGCTGACCCCGCCCCCCCCAGAGAAAGGCTATGCAGTGCAGCAGTTTGTATCTCAGTGGGAATTCACTGCGTGCCGGGTGTACCTGCAGCTCTTCGCTCTGTGGCTCACAGCACTGCCAAAGGGATGTGGAGGAGTGGACTTTCTAGAAGATGCTGGGTGTGGAAAGAGAGAAACGAAGGCCCCGAACTGCCAACTGTAGTGTGTTGCAATATATCAGATGACAGTGTAAAGCAAAATTAAATGCAGGGCCTGCGGAGAAAGAAATCCTCAGTCTCAGTTTCACTGCGTGTTCAGGGCAGGGAATGAACAGTGAGCAGCCATGACACGCACCGTGCAGTTGAGGAGGATGAGTGCACCTTGGTCTCCGTCACCAGCTTCAACTGTTGGTCTCACTCCTAGACCTTGCCAAGGGCACCTATTACGAAGCCATGAAATATTCGATCTGCAAGAGGCTTCGGAGATCGCCTGCTGACCAAGTATCAGTAAGGTCATCCAATGCGGCCAGTCCCATCTTCCTTCATGCATGAGAAACTTGGAAAGCTCTCCAGCGTCCTGGAGCCTCCACGGAATGTGAGGACCTCTCTCAGGGCTTTGGATCCTCATAGACCCCGTGCTTGTTTCCAGTCTGCTGCCACATTATAGAGATGGGGACAGTCTCAGGGAGACATTTCCCAATCCACGCCCCCTTCCCAAAAGGTCCTCCCAGGAAATGAAATACAACTGGATTTCTGCTGGTTCCCAAGACTCTTGGGAAGCCCTACTGTCTGCTTCTCTTGGGTGGAGACCCTGCTGGGAGAGCGACTCCTCGGGCATTTTATCAGCATGCTTCTTGTGACGCTATAGCTCCTCCGATCATGGGAGAATGAGCGGGCTAGGACAGCAATCTAACTCTTCTATCAAGTACAGTTCCCACATCCATTATTGACGGCACCAACTTTAGCCTGTACACTAAAATAAAGCACAGGTGTTTCTGATTCCAGATACTCTCAACGCACTGGTTTGGCCCTACATTTTTTAAAACCCAGTTTGACATTCAAGAGCTGAGAATGGCTTCTTCTCTCACAGCTTAACTGCACGTGAAGCTCATTCAGGCTCAGCAGAAGGAGCCGTGTGGGGAAACTTCTGGAGGACGCTGGAGTGGTGAGCTGATTCTTTTCCTGATCACATATATTCCCTACTGTAGAGTAGAATGGTGGTAAAAAGAGAGAAAGCATTTCCTTGCTGCTCTTGAGAACAGAGATGAGACCATGTGTAGGTAAATGGCTGATGTACTTCAAAAAGAAAGAAGGGACAATGTCTAACTTGAGTCCAGACACCCCCAATGGTAAAATAACCTTGCATATGCTCTCGTTTTAGTTCCCATCGATAATTGCATTAAGCTGACTTGTCATTCCCATTTTCCTTTCTTGGTTCATTTTCAGTTGCACAGTGACTAAGCAAAGGAGAGCACGGTCAGAATGTCAACTTGGTCACCACATTCGGAGGTCAAGCTCTTGACATCACTCAAAGTTCATGACCGGTCCTCCGCCGGTTTCCTGGTAGAAACCTGAACTCATGAAAGCAATTCTTGAGAAATGTAAATGTTTTGTCAAATAGTTTTGGGTTGTGTCATGGTTGTCAGAGTGGCTCATGAAATTCATCCAGTCTGACTGTTTTATAACATACTCTGCTTCACCTGTTTCTGACTAAAATGGTTTGGGATAGTGTCACACAGAGACCTGATCCCTCTTAAAGCTGGGAAAACAATATTTTCCTTAGACCTGAGTGTATGGCGAGAGGAGATCAACTTGAAATGTCTTCTGAGACCTAGCATTTTATCCAGAGGTATGGCCCCTGCAGATATAGAAGTGTTTGTATCCTGAAAGAAATGACTGCTGTGTCGTGAGATTTAAGCTAACTTGTGTGGAAAATAAAAATAATTAGACCACTCTCTGTTGAATATTCTATTTACTCAGCATCAAATACCTAAATATTGCAAGGTATCTTTATCAACATCTACATTGAAAGCTGTATTTATCAATCAATAAACTGTCGTATAGACAAAGCATCACTTGGGTTGCTATTTGGGTGTGCGCTAGCAGTTTCTTTGGGGCCAAGAAGATTTCAAGGAAAGTAATGACTCCTAACACTCGCATGTGGTCTCCCAAACATATTTTTTCCTTTATCAGTTAAGTACATGATCACTACCAGAAAATGTACTCTTTGCTGCCAAGGTAAGTTCAACAAATGTAACTGCTCTGCTCATTCTTTACTTTGAGACTATACCGGTGGGGAAATATACAAAGGTAACATCTATTAATTCTCCTGCCTTAAGGTAGTCAAGTACCTACTTTCAAGATTCCTATGTTTCTTTTTTTCAATGGAAAAGAGCTTGGATTTTGTGACTGTGTCTGGTTGATGTAGAAACAAAATAAATTAGCAACAGAAATCCCATCCCTATGAACAAGATGTGTCTATTAACCCGAACGGTCACTTTGACAATCCCCAAATCCAGGACCCACATCTAGATGTGTCTTTCTCTGGCTAGGCACAGTGTGCAAAATTCTCACCATTAAAATGATTAAGTATTCACTCTGAATTTTAAGAATTTCTAAACTTCCCTTGAATATGCCTAAAGGGTGGTGGAACAATGTTTCTCAAAAAATTATATCACATTTATCTATGTCTTCAGATTCATAAAGAATTTTATTATCAAAGCAATGTACGCTCAAGACTAAACTTTCATATTACAAGATGTAAAACAGGAAGTATATTCCTTCCTTTCAGACTCTTCTGTCCCAGTACCCAGAGGCAGCCATGGTTAACACATTTTATTTTTGAAGAAACAGTTCTCTCTCTCTCTCTGTCACGTACACACACACACACACACACACACACACACACACAAATAGGATTGTAGTTTTATAAGTCAAAACCCATCAGATAAGCTGTCTTCATTTATGATTCCTTTGAGTGTTTCACAAAATTAATTGCTACAAAATCCTAGGACTTTTCAATTTCATTGTATTCTAGTACAGAATATATATTTACTCAACAATATCATCTGAAGATGTCCTTCAAGTTGAGTTGAGGTATTACAAAGCACAACTGTAAAACTTTAAGGTTAAACAGGGTGCACAATTTAGCCCTCAACACTTAATCATGTCTTCCTGTTTACCAATATGATTATCAATAATTGCAGCTTGCTAAAATTTTCACAGGCAACTTATTCTGTAGCTTTATTGTTTAGAGATGTCCAACTTACCTTGAACAAATACAATCAAAATTTAGGTGACTCACAGAAAGTTCAATACAATCACAGAAGACTTATGTTGATTTATAAAGTGGTTCATCAAAACCTTAAACATGCTGAGACTCCTATAATGATGAAAATAAAAAATATCAAGGTTATATGGCCCTGCTAATTTGTATGTCTGTGTGGGTATGTGTGGGTGTATATGGATATGTGTAGGTCTTCAACCTCAGCTTCGTCAAAAAAAATCTTGTATGGTAAAAGTACTTGTAGATTTTAAGAAATTTGGTTTGCATTTCATTTGGTTAAGTATCACTTCTCTATAGAAGTCTTAATTTAGTAAGAACATTATTTTTACCCTGACTCTACATTTCACTAAAATGCATATTTGTATTATCCCCTTTAAAACAAATAACTTGATCTTTAGCGTTGAACTCTTCAACTGAACTGAGAGCAACATTGATAATGATATCCCATATTTTGCCATAAATAAAATAAACTTCCATTTAAAAGTGGGATGAAAAATTGAACTAATTCTAGAAGTAACTGGCTTTTACTTGAAATAGCTGATGACACTGATATGAAACTTTTATCATTTAACTTTCTTCAATTTTCTCTTTAGTTGGTTACAAACAGAGCCAACGTGTATAGAAAACTTTGGATTCAGAACAGTAAAATCAATTTAGAAAAATAATTATTAGATTTAAATGGAAACTCATACTTCTCAAGAGTGATGGATCCCACACTTTTTGCAAGAGTACATGGTAAGCTTTTCTCCTTTAGACACATTCTTTCCCACATAACTGTCCACTTTCAAAGTAACTGTTGGTGTTTATTTACAGAGTGTTGTCCTGTATCTTTCCTATGGGATAATAGAAATGATTTTTTTTTTATAGTGACATCACTATGGCCTCCACAGAGATCAGTAAATGCTTTGACACATTTTGTGCCAGTTATACTTTAATTATCAACTGTTCTGAGGAACAGCAATTTGATAATTAATTTTGTATTAAATATGCCCTTTGTTTTCTGAGCTTATTACTGCCCAAAGGGTTTGTTGTCAACTATACAAGTACAATCAAACAATACAGTGAATAAATTACAATAGTTTCACATACACCAGCATATTATGGCAAAAGTTGGAAGCACAGAGTAGAATTCTAGCTAATGTACCCTGACATTTTATTTTGACTAAGACTCACATATTAAAAATAAAAGAACACCTGAGACTATCGTAAATATTCAACCATTCTGGATACTAGGGCACCAGGCATGACCCAGGACTGTACTGGGCAAATTGAAAGGTATGGTCACCATACCTATAGTAGACATCTGTCAATCTGCCTTCCCAGAATGCCTTTCCTTCTAATAATCACACCTTATTTTTTCCTTAGAGAACCACACTCTTCCACTCCCAGTCCATGTGGTTCAGTGGGTGGTAACCCTATTCCATGGCTTTAGGGACAGGTACAGGACAAGATGTTCAGTCACAACCCTGAATCCCTTAACAACACGACTGGTTCAGGACTAGGAACATGACAAAGGATGGCAATCATTCAACACGTTCTTTTGGTGGGGGGTGGGGGGTGGTTGGCTGGAACTCCCTTCTTTGGGGTGAAAACTTAGACTTCTGTTGGCTGTATTTGTTGCACAATAGGAAGAGATTGTCTAAGAATAAAGCCAAAGAGGAAAACAGGAGGGGCTGAGCAATGGAGGAGTAGAAGATGAGATCCTGATAACGTTAGTTGAATTCTCGAATCCAGCAGTGGCCACATTCTTTCCAAACCAGTTTAAATTGTATTTTTATCAATTGAAGTCAACAGAATTCCGTCTATTCTCAAGCTAAAGGCAACTATTTTGATGCAGTTCATATTAAAATAATCAGGCGATTTAGTTTGCCTTTCTGATAGAAATAGCAGACCTGCTCCTAGGCAGGAGGAGGTGGGGAGAGGGGAGAATGTGCATGTTTGAGGAGTGGAGGGTGGAGGAGGGATCCAATTACGTGATAGCACTGGAGCTGCAGGAAAGGTGGGTGATAAAACTATCATTACGGTGATTTTGATTCTATACGAAGGGCTTCATCACATAGGTACCATTAGTTTAAATTGAGAATGGGATATTTTTGAGACATACATAAGAGTAAAATAGCAGCTGAAAGGAAAGACGTGTAGTCAGTAGTGAGGAGAAGAAATGGGGGCGCTATTACTGGTTCTCAGTGAAGATGTATCTACATCCTTACAGATGGGGAACAGTTGTGAATTCTTATCGACCTGAGCTCCAGGGTCATTAAAACAGTGAAGTCGCTTCTGGAGAAGAATTCTTTTAGAGAATGGAAAGCACACAAACTTACACTGTTGTAACAGTGACAGGTATTTAAAAAATCCCATCACCGTATTTCTGTGATATTTTAAATAAGGAAATTTTGGGAGAACATACATTTTGAATGAAAGGAAAGCGTTCAATAGGTATGGGCCCTCCATAGACCAGAATATTAAAAAATCTTATTTTGGGGGGGGCAGGGAAAGGGGGAATAAAACAAAAAATATATGTAAGAAAATGTTCAGTAAATAGGACTAAGTCCAACATGTGTAAGCACCTTTGATTCTAATGAGAAATATACATCAATATGTAGAATCCATCACTGAAAGATGAGATTATGGGTGATTTCTATTTTCTGAATTACCATTTTTACAGTGCATTCCAAATTGTCCACAATAATAAGGGCAATGCATCTTTATAAGTGATCTCATGAAGTCTTGGTTGTGAATGTCTCTAAGAAAGAGTACTTAATTATCTTCTTCAGAGCTCACGCCAAACACCTTATGAGGAGCCAGCTGGAAACTCCAGAATTTAAATGTAAACTCAAGTGACATATTGCGACCAGGCCGAGACCAGAAATGGCTACTATGTATCTGAGTTATCTAGCACCTTGCTACTCCATGTGTAATTTGGGGACCAGGGGCATTGACCTTGGCCGGAGCTTGTCAGAAATGCTGACACTCGGGTTCCATGTTAGTCCTACGGACCTAGCATCTGCATTTTAACCAGATCCTCGGGCGATGTGTGAAACATCACAGTATGAGACCACAGATGCAGAACTCTGGGTTTGGGGAGTTTCCGTTGGCCTGTTTTATGCTGCCCTTGGGGTTGCCCCAGCGAGTCAGGCACCAACAGGTACAGCTCCTTTGTGTTCTTGTATCCATTAGTGAAGATCAAAAACAACAACAGTTGAGCTCATTGTGAAGAGAGATTCCCAGTCCGCCGTCCATAATTTTGGATGCTACCTTGTGGAACGTGACTGCAGAAGAATCCTGCTTGTCCCTTACAGTCTTCATTCCAAACATGTCTTTTCTCTTTTTAGTTCTACGGTGCCAAAGAAAACACTTAACCGAAGGTAAAACCAAGCAATAAAACTAATGGCAAAATGCATCTCCTTCCACGCTGCCACGGGGCTGCCACACTCAGAGGCTGTAGTTCCCACGGTGCTGTCTTCATGACTGTATCTGCACAGAGGCGTGCCTTTTTTGCATTTTTGTTTTGTTCTGTCTTTGCCCCCAACCTGAATACAAGGTCAGTTGGTGTAAGAGCTAAGTCCACTCCTATTCGGGCAAGGATGTGGGTTAAGGAATAAATCAGGGTCCTGATGGTTCAGTTCATGCCACTCCTGCCTATTAGACGTGTGTCACTGAGCAAAGTTCTGATCAAAGCCGGTGGCGAGGCAGCAAGAGGTCACAGAGCGTGCCCACGACTAATTGCTGGGCTGCGTACTAAAGGAAGTTTGTAATAAAAGGCCATTAACTACTGGCCTTCTCGATCAGTGAAGCAAAAACACGGAGGAATTATGTGTATCAACTGCCAAGTTGCAGGAAAAGCCTCCATGGAGATGTCTTTTTCTTCTCTCCATTCCTCACCCTCCAAAGAAAAAAACTCCACGAGATAGGAAACCAATCTCATCTTAGGTTAGAGCATGTAGAACTCACAAAATTTACTTTTTAAAGGGCAGGGAAAGGGTAGTATTGTTTCTACCAGTCCAGTTTTCATCCCTAACAGATCTTGTGTAACTCATTTAATTTTCTTAAGTAGGAACTTGTGAATAAAATATATTTATTATAGGAGAAAGTCCCTCTGAAAATCAACTCACACACCATTTATAACACTTACAATAGCTCCCAAACAGCTCTCTCCTGCTCTTTTTCAACATGCTTCCCTCTATTGATACCTCTTTTCCATGCTGATCCCCTTATACTATGGGGAGAAAGGAGACTAAGATATTCACTTTAGACAAGGTATCTACTGTCACAGCTATTAAATAGGAGCTCACTGATGTCACAGCTCTGAACGTAGCTCTACGCACAGGCAGCAGAGTGTCGGAGCCAAACTCCTGATGGAGCAGTGCCAACTCCTGCAGCAACTTGATTACTTGTGGGCTGTCATTGTGCCCTTGGACATGAGTGAAGAATGCTCCACGTTATAACTGGCTCATGTGTTAACCTTATTAAATAAATTACCCAAATTATAGTTGTTACTCTCCTCTTAATGCATATTAGTGAACTATAATGGGGTTTGGGCAATGGATTAAAATGATAGGTCCTCTTCCTACAATAGAAAAACATTCAAAAGCCCATGTACATACCAGGTTTTATTTTCAATGTTAGGGCTTCATGGTCTGACCTCCTAACACTTTTCTGTGAACTTCCAGGGCAGGGGTGTCCAACCTTTTGGTTTTCCTGAGCCACATTGGAAGAAGAATCGTCGCGGGCCATGCGTAAAATATACTCACACTAACGATTGCAGTTGAGCTAAAATGAAGGTTGCAAAAGAAATCTCATCATGTTTTAAGGAAGTTTATGAATTTGTGTTGGGTCACATTCAAAGTCGTCTTGGGCTGCTAATTGGACAAGCTTTTTCTAAGGGTTTATGAACCATGGGTAAACAACCTCTCAATCAAAGGAAAGAACTAGGCCTTGGGGTTATGGAAGAAGTACCTGCAGACATATTTTCCTTTTCATTTTTAATGACGTACTTTCGAAAAGTATTGTCACTTAAAAATGTGTGATCGATTTGTATTGATTTTCATCTCACTTAACACCTTGTCCTCATCACCAGAGCATCACATGAGTGACAAGAGTACAATTATCAGCATCTAACAAACTGGAGAATTCTGCATTTATTACAACCCTGGTTTGATTTAACAGATATCAGGACATTTGTTTCAGGACATTTAAGCAATGGCATCCACATCCTAAAAGGGAAAGCACTGTTCTTACAGAAGTATGTCCTTGTATGCAATCTGTGGTATCACTAAAATACCTTTAAACATTTGCATAAATGAATGAATCTCTCACTTTGATGCAGAAATAGTTTCTGGCGACTGTGTACGGAGGTTGTGGCATCTCTATTTAATCCACATGAAGACTCTGTCAACCAACGAGTCAAAATGAGGTTTGCCTTCCAAGTAGTAGTCAGCCACGTCTTGATTCATTTCAAAGATGATAAACATGACCCTGATTTACATTTTCTTTTTCAAATACAGAGCTCTGACATGCCTAACGGGATAAAGTCATCAATTATAGGTTAGGCGTTTTATTAACTGGACTTGTGATAAAACTGTATCTGTCATTCATCCATCCATCCACCATCATCAGTATTATCTATCTATCTATCTATCATCTATCTATCTATCATCTATCATCTATCTATCTATCTATCTATCTATCTATCTATCTATCTATTGTCTATCATCTATCCATCTATCATCTATTATCTATCTATCATCTATCTATCTATCTATCTATCTATCTATCTATCTATCTATCTATCTATCATCTATCATCTATTCTTTTTTTTTTTACTTCTGTTATTACACAAAATGGCTTTGGAATGGGGGTACAAGAGAACTTGAAATGGTAGCAACCAAATGCACAAACAAGCTGGCAAGTATGTTTTCACTTCCTCCAGCTTGCTCACTGGCTGATAATTATTATTGCTCTGTGACCTGGAGTGTGTCACCTGTGGGCCCCCAAAAGCAATATGGGATGTGGTCAGAGCCCTGGAGTCACACTGACCTGGGTTCAGACCAGGGCTCTGCTTTCTACTCGCTCCATGGTCTTGAGCAAGACATTTAAATTTGGTTCTTTCCTCTGGAAAGTGGAGGAGATGAATGTTACTAGTTCACAAGGATGTAGTGAAGATGAGAAATAGTGGGTGTGGCTAGCTTCAGACATTAGTGCTGATCCGTTCACGATAGTCATCGCTTGTACTGCTATGTTTAGGATTTAGGCAATGTCCCTTTATGGACCCGTTGAACACCTTTTTGGAAATTGATATATTGGATCTGACCATTGCTCCTGGGAAAGGCTTTAACATTTTTTATATCTTTAAGAATCATATTTAAGAATAAGAGATATGAATTCAGTCTGCTTTTGATTAAAAAAAAATTTATTGGTGTTTCTTTTTGTTGTTGTTGTTATATTTGTGTTTGACTTTTATGTCTCAGGCCAAGCTTGTCTAAACTGAGGCCCATGGGCCACATGTGGCCCAGGACGGCTTTGAATGTGGCCCAACACAAATTTTTAAACTTTCTTAAAATGTTATGATTCTTTTGCGATTTTTTTTCTTTTCTTGTTTCTTTTTTTTAGCTCATCAGCTATCATTAGTGTTGGTGTATTTTATGTGGGCCCAAGAGAATTCTTCTTCCAGTGTGGCCCAGAGAAGCCAGAAGGTTGAACACCCCTGTCTTAGGATACCGGTGATTTGGGGGGAATTCTGGGGAGAAGAGTAGAGGCAGAGGGTGGCGATTGTAATGGTGGGGGAGCATGCGGGGGTGAGGATCTGCAAGAAGGCTCATCTTCATTGGCGGGAAAGGCAAGTGAGCTAGAAGCAGCAGGTGCTGATGGTTTTGAACACAGGTCATCTTGTTTAAGTGCCAGAAGGTGACCGGTGAGGAGCAAACCATTGTCATATGATGGTTCTTCTTCCGTCAGACACTGACAGGGAAGTCACCCACTGACCCTCCAGTGGGACAGTGGAAATCAGGGAGATCAGGGAAGACTCTTTAGGGAAGACTTACGTACCTTTCTCCTAATTGAGTATTTCCCCCTCTCATTTATAGATTTTGCGTAGAAGGCAGAAGATGGGCGCTGCGGGGATGAAACTTAATAGCAATGTTCTCTACACTCAGAGAGTGATAAACAAAACAGCAGCAAACCGTTCCAGTTTGTTCACTTAGATCTGAATTTAAAACTGATATTGTGGGAAACACATGACTTTTCTCTAAGTGACAAGCACCATGTTCCTGTGAGGAAACAATTCTGTAAAGTGAAACTGGGCCATAGGTCACACGCACACACTCTGTGCATTAATTGCAGCCCTACAGGAATTTGTTGGCTGCCTGTGCTCGGGTAACAAGATGACATGAAAGGAACAAACTTCTCACCGGATTTCAATTCAATCCACCATTGCGAGTAGGCTATAATGATTCATATTTCTGCCGAAAACCACCTCAGCTTGGTTGCCAGATTAAAATCAAGGCACTCAGTTACATTCAAATATCATATAAATAAAGAGTAATTTTCTTTTTAGTGTAAGTGTGTCCCCAAAATTGCATGGGACATACTTACACTAATGTGTGTGTGTATATATGTGCGTGTGTGTATCTATATGTATATGTACGTGTGTATGTCTTAAAATTCAAACTAAATGGGCATGCTGCGTCCTGGTTTGCTGACTATGGTTACCCTGAAATCCTCGTTGCTCCCAGACTGGGTTTCGTGAGGACGGACCAGCTGTGGAGAGGTATGAGGCCAGAGCACCAGGACTGATATCCAGTGGGACGCGGTCCTGCAACACAAGTGCTGCGCTTGAGTTCTCTCAGCAGCCCATGGACCATCATGATGATTTCCCCTTTCAAACGGTTCTGTGAGGTGGGATGCTGCGATAGCTCAACAGTAGAGCACTTGCCTTGCAACCACAAGGTCCAGGGTTCAATTCCCGGCCCCGGCCTGTGCAAACCCATGTGCTGAACTGTGGTACCACTGCTAGCTCAATTCCCACACGGCCCCACATCCACCTGTGTGGAATGGAACCATGTCACAACTAATGATGCACAACTACGGAGATGGCTCTGGGCCCTCCTACCTTCTCTCTCTCTCTCTCACCTGCTCTCAAAAAAATAAACATAAATACTTTTCTAAAATAAAGGCTCTACTAGGAGTAAAACATTGAATGGGAATGTTTGGGATCCCTAATTTGTCTCTGAGGTTATTCTCATCACTTGTTTGGACCCCAAGATACCCAAGGATCTTGATTTGATATCAAAGGGAGAAATCACAGCATTGACAGCCAAGTGACCATCTATTCAGATATGACACTGAGTTACATGTGGCTCAGGCCATAGGCACTTATGAAAGGGAGACTCGGGCCTTCTGTCCCCTGGCCTTCCCAGTCAGGAACACGCTTGTTTTAAAGTGACATTGTTCCAGGAGTTCATGTTCTGCTCCTTCTACACACACACACACACACACACACACACACACACACACAGGCAAGCATGTCATAGATCTGGGGGATTATCACTTATTAGAATGTGTGTGCGTACATATATTTTTCCTTTCAGTACATAGTCTAGACCTGGCTGGAACGTGTCCGCTCAGTGGTGACAAATGCCAGCATTGCACTGACCATTGTCACAGGCTTCCACGGCCAGGACACATCTTCTCTTGGTTGCTGTCCTGTGGACGGGTGGCTTTCCCGTCTCCAAAACTATGCCACATGCAGTTTGTCTTGCCGCGGCCTCCTCACCACTCACAGTCTCCTCCATTCTTTCAGGTTGAGGCAAACCGTGTCCCTTTCTTAACAGCCACACATCCCCCAACCCACGTCCTCACCTTTCCTCCCAGGTCAGCACACGTGCTCTCAGACACAGATCCCACGTGTGCTGCACTGAGAGTGGGGTGCACCTGGTAGGGCCTGCAGGGGTCGTGTAGGGTCACCCTTCCCAGCACGACCTGACCTGGGAAAGGACACGGCTTCCAAAGCGGCCCCGGTGACAGGTGCAGGGCTGGAGGGAGGCCAGGAAGGAAAGGTCTTCCCAGGACTCAGGAGACATGTAGGTGGCTCTACACAGGCGGCCTCCGTAGGACATCACTTCACACCCCAGAGATGCTTCAGGAAAGCCTTCGGCTCAGCTGCGATGCTTCTGAATGGTCCCATCGTGATTTCACCGGCCGTAGCGTGGCCGGGGCATGAAGTGCCTGCTGACCAGGGGGCTACTCCTGGTGACACACAAGCTCTTGACACACCCGGCGATGACAGAAGGTACTAGAAGGGCTTGAAACAGTCCAGCGCCCATGCACACGGGACATGCGGAGATGCAGGCAATTACTCTTATGGTCTCAGAGCCGGGAGAAGCCTCTTTACTCTACAGAGGCTTTGGAAAAACCCAGATCCAGGAACAATAAGTGACTTGTCCCAAGTCGAGCAGTGAGTTAGCAACGGGGATGAAAATTAAAATACAGATTTAAGTGCTGTGGTTAGCTCTCGTGTGAAAGGCTAACCTATCGTGCCTGGCCCTGAAAGTGTATTCAAAAACACAGTGAGCTAAAAAGTGATTTTAAAATGGTAAGGATCTGTAAAACTAAAAAATCTTTTTCAAGGAAATAAAACAAAACCCTTTTGAATAACACTTTAGGTTGGTCAGAAATGCAACCATTCTAACCACTGCCTTTAACTACACATAATTTTACTATGAAAATGTGTCATTGCCCTGAATAAATAATGGGCAAACTTTTGCTCATATAGATTAGGGCCCACGCAATTGGACTTGCATTTAAAGAAATGTCCAGATTTGTCATTAATTAAGTTAACATTATTACAGACGCTTTTTTCTTTAATTTAGTAATGATTAAGAATAGCAAGTGGCTCAGAGCTAAGGAATAAACTGCAGGTATGCTGTGTTATGATTAGACAATACGACTTAGAACACAGGCGCCTAATTAGAAAATTTTGTCAAGCTCTTTGAAGATGAAAAGAACCATAATAAAATCCCAAAGAATATTGATACTGCCAGGCTCACTCTGAGTTCTGTCACTAACTTGCAGTGTGGTCTTAAAAAATAAAGCCATCACTAATCATTAACTTTGAACATAAGGATGCAAAGAATATTTTGCTTCATTCTGCCTGTTTGCTTTTTTTATTTGCAAGATAAATATAATGGGCATACCAATAAAAAACACATTCTAGTAGCCTTTTATTACATATGGGTTTATCTGAAAAATCCCAGCTAAACGCCACTTTGTTTCCACTTCTTAATGTTCTTTCTTGGACATAACAGGCCTCACTTTTTTTTTTTTTTTTTGCCAGAGATGCTCTTGAGCTGACCCTTAAAGTTTAATTTTTCTTAAGCATTCTATGATTCTAGAGCTTTTATTCAAAGATTCTGATTTGCCAGCTCTGAGAAACTAGCCCAGTAATGCACACTGAAAACGTAACATCTTGAGGAGTTCTAATATAAGGGTTCCAAAGATCCCAGTTTGAGAAATAATGTGCTAGGGACATATCTGGAAAGTCAATTGGCAAATCAAGGTGACCCCAAGGTTGGGCAGCAAAATGCCAATCAACTTTACCCAGGACTTGGTTAGTGAGTCTTCATAGGACAAAGTGGCAATGGTGACAAAAGTTTAGGGTGAGATATATGAGCGATTAAACTAAGGAAACTACTGTCTGATAAGAAATGTATTCCCTCACCTCTCAACTTCTTAGGGACGGATAACAACTGCAACTAAAAACATTAGCCTTCTATGAAGAGATGCCTGTTTGATCAAGAGAGCTCTCCACTAACTCATGGCAGATATTGAACCCGCTCAGAGAAAAGCTGAGGGTGTATTATCAACTCCAATTACCATCTTACTTAGGAACTAATCTGAAGAGCAACTTGCTAGGTATAGACAACTCTGTAATGTCACTTTTAGTATCACCGCTTGTCATTTTCAACCATGACGTCACCCAGTTCTCTGCCATTGTCTTTTGTTCCCTGGTCTTCTGTTCCTTGGCCAGGATTGGAAGGTGATGAAGGTGTAGAAGTTTAGAGGCTGTTTGATTCTTGTGCCAAGGTTGTAGCCACAGTTTCTGATCGTTTCCTGAATCTGGGCTTGTTTCTGGTCTTAGATGGAAATACCAGGTAAGGACATCTGATGTGTGAGTATGAATCCTCCATCTGCATATGTAGTGGAGAGCAAATCACTCTGTGTAGACATCCTGCTAACCCACTCTGGCATGTGAAAACAAAATAAATCCGATGTTGAAGGGTAGAAAGGAACTAGCCCTAAAAAGTCGTCTTTGCGTTCTGAATAGTGAGCGTGTTTTTCTAACCCACAATTGCTCATATGGACAGTTGGAACAGATCACGTGACTTTAGTGCAGTGTACCGTATGGTTTAAAATTCGTTTAAATGTGGAATGTATCATTCGTGGATGTGTAAACAAGGCTAGCATGTTCTAGTGCCCCATTTAGCGTTTTCCTGGTTCAAATGTTGGGGATCGTTTTACAAGAACCTTTTACTGCCCAGGCGGGTAGAACCGTCTCCATGTTTATCCTGTCTGCTGGCTGCATTGGGCGGCACCTGTCTTTCCACAGAACCCATTTCTGCCTCTCCTAGCCCAAGTTCATCGTGAGGCTGGTTTTTCTTTCCCCAGGGAGGGTGTTCTGACCCTAACTGTGTCCGTTAGGATTAGGCTTGGTTCCGTAGCAACAGAGACTCAAGAACAGTGGATTAAATAACATAACAGTGTATTTACTTCTCATTCAAGTGAAGTCCAGAAGGGATAATGGTGTAAAGTCTTATAAAGGAGTAAGCGTACTATACATAGAGATTTAAATCTCTTGAAAAATAAAGAGAAGAGAAATGACTATTGGGAAGTCATGGGAGGAGACCACAGGCAGGCAGAGACCCGGGGACATGAGGGGGACCTTGGTTGTGGCTCCTTATGAAAATCTAATGTCTGAGGAGCTGAGGTAGAGCTGAGGCGGTGATGTTAGCACTGGGGAGGGGCTGCCAATACAGATGCACATGAGCAGAGAGGTTTGACAGCACAGAGACCATCATACAGCTGTTGCCTGCAGACTCCTATCAAAACCCAAGCTCAGGGCTCCCCCCGATTCTGCATTGTGGTGGGTTGTATAATTATTTAATTATATGCTACAATGTAATAATAATAGAAATAAAGTGCACAATAAATTTAATGCACTTGAATCATCCAGAATCCCTTACTCCACTTCTCCCTTACTGGTCTGTGGAAAAATTGTCTTCCACGAGACCAGTCCCTGGTGCCAAAAAAGTTGGGGACCTCTGGTCTAGAGGATAGAGTTCAGGACATTCATACTATCTGGAAAGGAAGGGAGAAAATTTTAAATAGAAGGAAAGAAATAGGGCCCTGACATCTGCATTAAAATACATGCATAGCTGGTGCTTTGCATATATGAAGGGGAGATAAGAAGACTGATGGAGAATAACTGGAAGACAGAAAGGACTGAGCAGAGATTACAGCTCTCACTCACCACAGGGGACATTGAGTTTGGAATCTGGGTCCTGCCAAGTTCTGACGGTTTGGTCCACATCTCCAGAATTCATTGGAAACCTAGAAGGACAAGGTCTTAAGAGTGAAGACTTTGCTTTGAGACTAAGGGATTCATGTTATAAGATGGGCAAAACTGATCCAAATATCTAGTATTTTGTCAGCACCAAATAAAAGCACCAAATCTTAGTGAGGACAGAGGTGGGACTACATTCTTAAGTGTTTGAGAGTTTCCTCAGATACAAATGTAGCAAGTCAAGTGAGCTCCATGGAGATTTTGCACATTAATCACCGTCACTAATATATGACCATGAATGTGTCATGGAAAGTATTTGATTCCTATTTCTGTGAGATATTTTTTGCATCATGTCCATGGAACTTCAATTAGAGGTGTAAACATTTACAACAAAATAACCTGATTAATATAGGAAACAAGAATACCAAACAGAGCTACAGTGTAGTTTATATTTCAGTTATATTAGTAACGACAGTAAAATTGTTAAACTGACATTTTATCCATGATAACTTTTGGGGTGTTTACATATTCATGAAATGCTATAGAAAAAAAGAGCTCATTAGGAGTCAATAAGTGATATTTAGATGATTTGGCAATAACTTCTTTGGTAAGCAGGGTTTACGACATGCCATCTTAAATAACTTCCCTAGGTATAGATAAATAGAAAAGAAATCTCATTTACGTTAAGGACATTGGAGCAGGGTCTCTATGGGGAATAGTTAGGTTCTTATAGTTAAATCTGTTTTTGAGCTTTGCTGGTCATGGTGTTGTAATTCAAACTCTTAGCCTACCTTCTGCAGGAGTGACTCACTTGAGTGCAATGCAGGGCTTAGCCATGTGCCATTGCAAAATCAGGTTGTGGTAGTTTGTTCATGGGAGATCATTATGCAAGTTGAGAAAATGTAATTTGCAGGTGAACAATTGTTTCTTGTTGGGTGGATATGAATGTGTTGGGAAGTTACACTGGGATTTTCCATTGTGCTATGTTGGCTTTTTCCAACATGCTCTTTTCACTTACCTTTAAGAAAATAACTTGCCCTTTTCAAACCCCATTGTTTGATCTTCAGTAAGAAGCTCTTGCATCCTGGGCCAGATTTAAAAAATAATAAAAACACACCGAGAGGCATCAGAGTGAAACTCCACACACCAAAGAAAGAACAAAACAAAACAAAAAAGAAACACAAATAAACAAATAAACAGAAAAGAAACTTAAATGCAGCCAGGAGCAGAAGACAGATTAGCTTCACAGAAATTACAATTACAGAAACAACTGAGTTCTCAAAAGAAATAGAGAAAGAAGAAAGCAGATTCAGTGTCCAGTGTTCTGAGAGTAAATAACTAAGAATTAGAAATATATTTCAAAAAATTGGGCAAAAACTTGTAAAACAGAAACTGAGAGAGATTGCCACAAACCAACATCACTAGAGAAAATTTCTGTTTATTTCTAGCAGAATAAAAAAGAATGATCCCAAGTGGAAAGTCTGTGAGACAAGAAGGAATAAAAAGAGAATAAACTGAGAAAGAGGCAAGTAAGTCTAGATAAATATTGACTTCATAACACAATAATATTAATGGCATGATGAGTAAAAATACATATGGCAGCACTAACATATATAATATTGTAGCACTATCCCAAGCACAAGGCATGTTTGCAGTTGGAGAGAATGTGGGTACTTAACATTTTAGAAGGAGGGTAAAGATGATCAAATTTCTACTTGGGCACATTACGCACAAAAGAACACAGATAAAAATGGCTACATTTGTTTGAAATCCATTAGCAAGAAAGCATCAATTTCTTAAAAAATGCCAAAACAAATCAAAAGAAACTGTTCACCAAGAATTACTTATCAGAAAGAAATTTATATAAAGATGTAGTAAACACATTCTCAGAAAAACTAACATTAAGAGGATTTGATATGAGTAGTTCTTCAGCCAGAAGAAAAAGGATATTAGATGATAACACAGATTTATCTGTACAAAATAATAAATAGCATGGTAAACAGTATATATGTTGATATGTATAAAGTACATATTTTTCTCATTTTAAATTTTCTTTTAAGATAATAACTCTTTAAGGCAATAGTTCTCACAGTGACTATAGGATTTATAACACTTAGAAAGAAAATGTAATACAATAGCACAAAGAACTAGCCAGAAGAAGGAAAGTATACTTTTTTGGAGGTTCTTATAATATTTGATGTGATGCCATACATTTTTTTAAAGATACATATCGTAAACCTGACAACAACCATTCAAAAGGTAAAACAAAGAGTTATAGCAGATACTCCAGTAGAGAAGAAGCATTCACTTATTGTTGCTGCTGCCATAACAAATTGTGTTATTCAGCCTATAAGAGTCTACCCGGTGACTCCTGAAGTTTCACATCCATTCCACAAGCAAAGTACATTCCATGTCCCTCACATTCTCAACCTATTGCAGTATTAACTCTAGTCCAAGCATCTCGTCTAGGTGTTATCAGCTCAAAAGTCCCAAATCTCATCATCTAAATCATCTAGATTAGTTATGGTAAGACTCTGTGTATAATCCATTCAGGGGCAAAGCTTCCCCCTGGCACCCCCATCTGTGGCTTTGTGAACTAGAAAACAAGTTGGGTGCTCCCAGAATACAATACTGGGCCAGACACAGAATAACCATTAGAGACATTCTCAGTGAAGTCTTCAAGGCAAAATATCACTCTTGATGCCCAGTAATAAGAGTATACATTTTCCCGAGTCAAGAAGACATAATAATCCTAAGTATGCATATTTTTTATAATATTTTTGAGCTTTAACACACAAAAAGAAAAATCTTAAAACAATAAAGAGGATAAAGATCCATTACATTCAGAGGACTACTTGTATAAACAGCTGCCATTTACTTATTTTTTTTATTAATTGTTAAATTTATTGGGGTGACAATGGTTGGTAAAAATTACATAGGTTCCAGGTGTACAATTCTACATGACATCGTCTATGTGTTGCATTGTGTGCTCACCACCCAGAGTCAGTTCTCCTTCCATCACCACGTATTTGATGACAGCTGCCATTTCTACTTAAATTATTGAAGCCTGAAGAAAATGAAAGAAATACTTAGAGTGACAAAATAAACTACTACCTTAGGATTCCATATTCAGTATAACTATTCTTCAAAAGTAAAGAAGACAATTTTAAAAAAAGATAATTTCCAGGAAGCCGCCACTCTAACTTTATATTTTTCAGAAAAGAAAAGAGATTCCAGATTAAAACATGAAAATCCAGGAGGATGAGTAAATATATGAATTAAAAAAAATTGAACATTGACCATAAAAACAATAACTGTAAAGTTTTCATGAGTTTAGGAAACTTTTGACCAATCTCTGTCTTGTCAAACAATGCAAAATTCCTACAAAATTATTAGCTAATCAAATCTAGATTAGTATTTGAAGCATAATATATCCAGTTGGGTCTATTTATCAATACCACATTGTCATTGCTTTTTTTTATTTCTCTTCCTTCCCCCTTTATTCTGTCTCTCTTTCTCCCTCCCTCTCTCGCTCTTCCCTTCTACCAAACATCTTCTTAAAATTGATATTATGAATCTCAATATATTGAAGTTGGAGTGTCCGAAGGCTCCCCTGGTTGGCCCCCACAACTGCTCTTCCACAGTGGTTCCTGCAGTACCTCTGGAGAACACATATAGGGCTCTGTGATACCCATCTTGAAAACACCAATGTAGCAAGAAGTGAAACTTTCAGAAAAAATGAATGTATGAGGACACGTAAGGGAGACACACAGAGTGTGAAACCTCAGGAGTATTAAAAAGAAATGAGAGAGTTACGCTCAGTCAGGAAAATGGAGAACAGACAGAGAGAAGTGCATTTATTTATTAAAAACACAAAATGAGTGGAAAGAGAAATGTCAATATTTTCGTATTTGATTTACTTAACTTCTTATTCTTGGAATGAATCAGGGTAAACCCTACACTACAGAGTCAGTTTGGTGTTGTGGAAGAGCTTAGGACTAAAATCTCTGGTTTGGCTTGAGTCAAATTCTGGTCTATGCTCCTAGAAGACTCAACCACCTGTCTCAGCGTCCATGACTCCCAAATTGGAATGAAGAGCCATGCCCACCTCTGAGAACGATTCAGAAAATTACACGAGGTGACATATTTGAAAGTCATTGGTAACATCCTATGACAGAGAGTACACACTAGATTTCTGTCTAATTATCATTGTATTTACTCTAGAAACTTTCAAGACAGGCAGCGGTGGAGTCTGTTGTCCTTGACTATGCATTAAGGATGAAAGTTGAAGGTTGTACTGTCTTTAAATCTTATGAACTCCTCTTCCCAAGTAGAGCATTGGACTGAAGGTGGAGTGGTAAGTGGATTTGCCATGACAGTGGCCTGGATTTGGACTGAGCTCTGTTGTATTTTTGCAATGGCATGAATCTCCAGTATTGTGACACTCCTGAGGTGCCTCTTTAGCTGGTGGAAGACAGCAGGGCTCTCTGAAAATGATTTAGACACCACTTGTGGCTGCTTTGAAACTAGGGCAACTGGTATCTTGGGCTCATCGGTTCAGTTCTTTAGACCCAGTCCTGGTGTTGCCGTTCACACATTATAGACGTGCTTTGGGCATAAGGAATGTACAAGGACGGCTGGCCTCAGGCTGTTTACCACGAATGGTAATGCTAAACATGATGATATTTTCTGTGACTAGATACACTGAAATTGAAAAACAGCAGGAAGGTAGAAATAAAATGTTTACTTTTTTTCTTTGCTTTGAGACTCAGAAGTTTTGAAATGCAAATGAAAAAGATTAAGGGAATGTTTACAGGCCAAAATGGGAGAAACTTACTTTCCTAAGACTTGAACTTGTTCCTCTTGGGTAAGATAAATCTGATCTTAAAAAAAAAAAATAATAAGGCTCAAGGGAATTTAAAACTATGTAAATATGCTTCATAGAGAGTATGCCTAGCTTCTCAGATGGTGACTTTGATTTTCAAATGGTTTCAGATGAAGTTGTTGACAGATCATATTCTCTTTTTTTTTTCAAAATGTGAAATTCAATGAATATTTCATTAAAGATGAGTAAATAAAATGTTGAATAGTTTTCTAGTGAATTCTAATGTTGTCTGTACTGTCAGTCTGAATGTGTGAGAATGTTGCTGAGAAATTTATAAAGTTCCACATCCAATAATGTTATTATCACTAAGACTGTTTTCCCTTTTCTATATACCAGATACATCAAATAACACCTGCTTTTGTGTTATTCATGCTCTGACAAACTGTTGATGGTCTAAAACTGCATTACTATAACCATTCTTATAAAAGAAAATGAAAAAAGAAAGTGTATTTCTATTTTCACTTGATTTTTTTTCTAATTTTAAATAATTCCTTAATCTGTGATAGAATAAAGAATTCTCTTAGGATATGGTGTTTAACTAGCAACACTCATTTAAAATTAGAAAAAAGTCAATTTATAGTATTTTTTGAGCTGTGGCTCTTTCTAAATTAAGTCTGTTATATGATAAAGTGAGAAAAATAGCATACCAAAAAGAATGGGAACTGAAAAGAAGATCTATTTTTTTCCTATGTAACATTTCGAAGTGTTGCAATTGCCCCTCAATAGAATACCTGGTTGTTATTGTATTAATCCCAGCTACCAATAAACGAGTAAGTGAAGTGGGAATGGTGGCATAAACAGGCAGGATTTAAGCTCCTGTGAACTTTCGCCATTTAACTATGAGGTCATGTAAGGGCCAACGTCAGGAAATTCCTAGCTAAATGCCTGCATGACATGCCTTCATTTGATGCAATTTTGAAGCTATTTTGTCAACACTCAGTGAGGAAAATTATAATGCTTTTAAAAGACACATAGCCTATCACTTACCTTCTGCATTTGTTATAAAATTAACATGATTAATTTTGTTTTGCTTTTTCTCCCATTATATTATTGCCTCATTCAAATTGCTGTTTATAATAAGTTGTTCACTGAAAGGCGGTATATTTTTTTTCTGAAATGAGATACACTGTATTGTAAGCTTCGGTAGAATAACCTGTTCGTCTCCCGAGAAGTAAAATCAGGCATCATTATAATTTTTGCTGTCATTGATGACACTGTGTTTTTGGAATAAACCTAACTATACAGATTTGTTTTCCCTGAAAGTCAGATTATTTGCAAATGTTCCCTCTTTCTCAAATTAATGAACACATTCGCCAGCACAGAAGGTAACTTTTTTAGCAACAATATGTTAGCAACAATATGTTAGCAACAATTCCCCCATATTTATATAGATTCTATTCTCCAATTGAATACAGAGTTCTTTGCTTTCCTAATATTGGGAATTCATTTTTAAAATGTGATGAAGTCCATGTTCTCAGTCTATACAGAAGCTGTTTCTTACATCATTATGAAGGATAAGATTCTAGAAATTAGCTTGGTGATGAAGGAATGTGAGTGTTAGGGTTGGCGAGGTCCTGAAATACCACGTGGTACAGATGGTAAGCCCCACGCTGTGGATAATGGACGGACGTGTGTGGGCAGCTGAGTCAGACATTAGGAAGGGCTCAGTGGGAGGTCAGTGAACATTCCTCAAAGTCAACCACATAAAGCATCTCGATTGGCGAGCTCAGATCACCAGCCACCAAGCTAACACTTGGGGGTCCTAGCCAGTGTGATCATTTCTAATGTGGACACACTGGGACCAGAGTGGGGAAATGACATGCCCAAGGTCATCCGATGACCTTGGGATTGCCAACACTCAGACATGTCTTCCAGTTCATACTTGATCTTTGTAGGGCAGCGTGAGGCACTGTAAACCTATTGTCCCATGCACTTGTTGAATAGTCATTCTCCTGTGAGTGCTAGAGTAGATGGACCATCTATCTTAAACAGAAAAATGAAGAAGGTAGAATGTATGAAGTCAGTACATTCAGCAGTTTAAGGCCTCATGAAATTTCTTTTTTTGAGGGGTAGAGGTGTAGTCTGAGTTTACTCATTTTTGAATGTAGCCATCAACTATAGACCTGTTAACCATTTAAATGAAAGTGGTCAATAATTACTAAAACACAAAATGGTCCCAAAACGGCTTCAGAGAAAATAAGCCTATTCTTTCCTATGAATCAGACACGAGCTACTGTGTAAGGCAACACTTAGGAAATGTAAATTAATGTACTATTTCCAGCATGGAAATTTCATGGACTTTTAGAAGTTCATGGAAGTATGTAAAATATGCATTAAAATGTCTGTTGATTGTTATTTTTTCCAACGAATATAGCATCTTATGCTACTGGGGTCATTAGGTCTTAAATCGACCATGTCTCAAGAATTTTGCTAAATAGTAAAGTGTTAACCAAATAGTACTTACATATAATTTTACATTAAGAAATTCACCCTCACGGTACATTTTCATATTAGTAATTTAGCTGAGGGCACTGCTCTGCTTAAAAAAAAAAAATCTTCCAAATTATTAATTTAGTAAAATAAAACATCTGAAGGAAATTTACAATTATTACCTTTCTACAGAGGTTTAAAAAATAAAGCTGTGATCACCTGGCAAGAAACTACATAGAACACTCGCTTTGATGAAACTTTATGAACCTGAAAGACGGGCTTCCAGGCCTCAGTTTGTTTGCAAGCGAATCTCCCGGAATAAAAGGTTTTCCTGTAAGGCTCTGGTCAGTCCTGAAACTAATCTGTAATGCCCACACAAATTCAAATCTGCATGCATAGCATAACAGAAAAAAGACCCGCTTGTAGGGTGAGGCTGTCCTTGGCACATTGGCATCAGGCCAAAATGTGAATTATTCATCGTTTTCAGTTTCATCCTTAAATTATATTAAATTAGAAATTCATAATTCCCAGAATGCACATGGAAAAATGTAGGTAAAGAATGCAGGGGAAGCCAGGATCGCTCAGTGGGTTAAGCGCTCACTTTGCAGCGCTTGGGACCAGGGATCAAATCCCAGCTCCGGCCCGTGCGGAACCATATGCTGAACTGGGAGCTCCCCCAGTTTGGTTCTCTCTCTGTCTCTGTATCTCTCTCTCTCTCTCTCTCTCTCTCTCTCTTTCTCTTCATCAAAAAAAAGAATGCAGTACGTCGGCGTCAAACCAAACTTGTTCTGGATGTGCTTCTGTCCCTTATGTTGTTACGTAATTGTATATCTGAACATTGACTCAACAAACAAATAAGCAAACAAAAATAAATGCATTTCAATAAGGGATGCACTTTAGTGTAAAGCCGAGTTAGAGGAGCCGGTTAATTGACATGTACACGAGAGAGTCTCAAATTGCACAGACCTCTCTCCATGAGTCATGCTGGTAAAAATGGGATCAGCCAACTGCCACTATAAATGGGCATTTTAATGTTCCAAATTCGAGCCATCAGGTGGATTTTTCTCAGCAATGTGAAGAAGCTCGCACAAGCCTCGTGGCTGCTTCTCATTATTTCTAAAACGTTTAAGCCAAATTGTGTGTGTGTGTGGCAGTGACTTTATTATATCTTTGAAAGAAGAGATAAATTTAAAGCATCGTGCGTAGTGGTTAGCTGAGACGCAGGGCTCACTATTTAACAGTTAATAACATGAAGGCTAATATTTCAGAATTGTCTTATTTCTAATGGTGCAGATGGTAGAAAGGAGAAGTACAGAGACAGCGTCCTGTTAAAGTCGAACTTCTGGAGATACTTTTTCTCTGACATAGTTTCACTTTCATAGGGTTTTCTATTGCAGTGTATTTTGCCTTATTTTATTAAATTATCTTATGAATAGAATCCAGTAGATGATGTGCATATTCCTGAAATTGTTTAATCTAACTTTATGAATTAGTGTACAGTTTCATAATTTTGGAATTGAAATAAGCTTTCAGAAATTGAAATAACACTGTGGTATTCAATATTCCCACCTTGTATTTTGCCACTAAATTCTTATGCTGCTAGTTGAGCAGGTTGATAAGCATGATGTAAACAAGTAAGAAAATGTACAATTGTCAATATATATATAATCACTTAGTAAACTACACATACTTTGTAATAGGTGCATCAAAATAAATAAATAGATAAATAAACAACCCCAAAACTCAACAACATAAAACATACAATCCAGTGATTTCAGATATAAATGTTGATGTGTGTTAGCAAAACAATTAAAGGAGTTGGAATGTTCTGTTTCACACCTGCAGGGTGGTATACTACATTTCTAAATTAAACCACGTTTTTAATCATGTTGCTACCAATAGCCACAGATTCATTAGAAGTAGTTTATTAGTAGTTGAAAAACTGAACATACATTTTAAGAAAAAAACGTGGGGTTTATTTTGTCTTTGTTTTATTGGTGCTTGACCCAAATATATGCTCAGAGCTAAATCCAAGAGTGGTAAAAATAAATCACTTATATTTAGAAATACAAAATTAGATGTTGCAAATTAACAAATGCATCGCGTAAAAAGTGATACCGTTGGGCTTAACCTTAGAAACTGCAAGGTGTGTATCGTACTTATCCTTATTATATCAAATGTGCTAAAAAATCAATAGGCATGTAGTTTGACCCCAAATATCTGACAGTATGTGTCTGTAAATAAACATGTTTTTAAGTCAGAGTATTTGCTAAGTTGTTCCTTCTTGGCTTATCTGTCGGGCATCGGATTTAATGTTTTTCTTGCTCCACTGGATAAGATCCAAAGCAACAGGGTCATTGAGAGAAATTTAACTTCCTTTGCCAGTTGAAGTGATAGTGACCTCACCGACTTCGGCACAGGAAACTGAGTAGCTCTACAGTCAGCTGTTTATTAGTAGGGAAAAAAGAATTAATTTTTGGCCACTGCATAGTTATTTTCTTTTTACATATTTCTTTGAAAATTATCGATCTAAGAAAGGCTATGGGATTTCGCAATCAGTAGCTGGTCTATTTTTACCAGAAAGTCTAAGTCACAGGAAAATCAAATGATTAATATTTATAAATAAGAACTGTACTGGCCTTTTTCAGTTTTTATGTTGCAACAAAAGGTATAGAGCATGGGAACCAGGTCTTCTTTTACCTATAATATTCTTTATGTCGGCCTTCACATACTCGGAATTCTTCATTATTTGAGTAAAAGAAGACTATATCTGTTCAGGAAGAGAATCTGCAGTTTTGTGTGTGTGTGTGTGTATATATATATATATATATATATATATATATATATATATCTCCACTCAATTCCAGATGGTAACAGTATGATGGATGAGGAGCGACGGAACAGATATATCCACTATGCACAAGTAGATGCGACAGCAACAAGAAAGAACTGTCCCTGACACAGAAATGTTCCTCCCCTGCTCACCTTTTATGACAATCACTTCTCGGAATCTCTTTTCAAAACATTAATTTGATATCCGACATTGAAAAAAATCGCCTTCTGTATGCACTTGTGGAATTTGCTTTTATTTTTGAATTATAAGATAAACTAAGCATTGAATTCAGTCCTTGCTGGATTCTTGGTTAATGAAATAAAGGATGGGATTTTAAAATTTGTTTGTCTTTTTAACACTTGGGCCATCTGACCCGTTCAGGGCCCAAGGGTCATGAATGGAACGTGATGCTGATACAGCTCATGTCTTCATCAGCATACAGGGAAAGTGACTAAAGCAAGCCTACTCAATGTCACTTCTCTGCAAACGGTCAGTAGACGAGGCGTTGATTCCCACATCCAGAGAATGGACATGTGTTTCCTTTGCTGTCCTGGAAATGTCAGTCACACTGACTGAGGAGAGCAAGTTGTTTCTAGAAATGGGGGCTTGGGACACCCCCCGGATCCATGTACGCCTCACTGTCACTGTGGAGCTAGGTTCTCGCCCACCACCTCCCTCCTGATCAAGAGCTCGCTCAGAACGTCTTGGCTCAAGTAAATTTTTATTTCCAAGACCACACACTTCCTGCCACAAGCACAGAGCTGGGAGATGACCAACGGCATCCTCAGGATTCAGTACGGACCCAGAGGAGCCCAAGGACAACACCTAACATGGGACGTGAGAGAAGAGGTGAAGCAGGATCCTGGATCCCTGCCTGTACCTCAGTTCTATTGGTTTGCTTCTCAGATGGTCTCATATAGGGAAACACTTGTGCTCACACAAGGGGGTAAAGAGGAAGCCATTCTGTTCTTTGGGCAGCTTGCTGAGCTATGCAGCTTAGGGCCAGCAACTCCTGCTGATTTTCATGTGGCGGTGTTGTTTGGGATGTATGTGGGACAGGGATTAAAAACCTTGTGGGAACATCACTTTGGAGACTCGCACCTAAGGCTAAAGCCGAACTGCGTTAGTATGACGTGGGTTTGGCGAGTGTGCTATGAACTACTGCACATAAGGGACCCCTACGCAGGTACACAAGTGAACCTGCTCCACAGGTTTATTCATGTGCAGTCCCCCACTCCATTCCATTTCATGTTTGGGAAGCTTTTCTTTCAACTTGGGAACTTTGTTAGATCCACTGTCCTTTGCTTCAGGAGGAGCCACTCTTGTTAATTTGAACGTCTTGCTGATGAAACACATCACAGACGTAAAAATCGGTCTGTGTACGAGAGGGGAAGCGGTAATGGTAATTTAGACATCGAACATCAGAAACTATGTGAATCTTTTATTATACTATGACCTTTTCCTCACATAAAGGAAGTGTTCATGCTTGTAAGATTTGGCCTACAATCTTGGCATAAGAATTTTGGGGAAGCTGGGATGGCTCAGTGGGTTAAGCGCTCACTTTGCAGCGCCGGGGACAGGGGATCGAATCCCGGCCCAGGCCTGTGTGGAACCATATGCTGAACTGGGAGCTCCCCCAGTTTGGTTCTCTCTCTGTCTCTGTCAAAAAATAAATTAAAAAAAAAAAATTTGGAAAATTAAACGGAAAGTAAATAAATAAATTTCTGTGGAGTTGTGCATGTTTAAAGCAATTCCTCACATTAAAATGGTGAAATATAAGCTATATTGTATTCACTGTACCATGAATTTGTGGTCTATAAACATCTTTATTAAATATTAATTAAAGTAGTATATGACATTCCATATATTCAAGAAAAAAACTTAGGTGCATATTTAAGTTCATTATTATGTTTCTAGCCAAGAATCTCAACCTTATAACTGCAGAATTATTTCTATATTTATGTCTATTTTTTTTTAGATTGTATTGTATTATTTTCACAACTGATTAGAGATACTGAAGAAGATGTTTATATTTCTTGATTAAAAGTTGGGTTTTATATTTTATGAATGACATGGATTCAGATATTTATATATTTAGGGATTTGACTGTTTTCTTATTTTTACCTCCAAGTTGGTCATTCCTTCAAAGGTAAAATTTGTGTGAAGCTGGTCTTAGGTAAGAGTTTTCATTTTTCTCTCCAAGCCAATATTTCTCAGTGGGCACAAGTGCTTGATCTATTAGTGCTTGCTGTGGGAAAATAGAGATTTTTTCTACTCATTTTAATGATTTTTTTCTCCAAGCACAATGTTATCCTCCAAAGCTAATAAAAGCTAAGATTTACTGAATGAGGGCTTACTAAGTGGCAAATACTATGCTAAGTATCTTATGTGGACTATCTCATTGAATCTTTACATAAACTCTATTTGGCTTTTGTTATATTCACTTTAGTGATAAAGCAATGAAGGTTTTGAGATCTTAAATAATTTTCCTGACCTTGTACAGTTAATTCACAGAAAAACAGATTTTAACGCATTTGTCTGACTGTATTAACTAAACAGTTCTTTACAGAATAACGTGAGGGTGTCCCTGACTGCAGTTCTATGAGAAATTACTGAAACCACCTTAAATAACCATAAAAACACATTTAAAATAGATAATTTGACACTCGTAGAACATCTGAAGACAGAACAATGAATATTCCTTACCGGAAATCTGCAAATTCACCATGCCAAAGTGAATATTTTAATGAAGGTAAAGATTTTTTTCTTTCAGTTATTAGTTCCTAGAGAAAACTGCTGATTATTTAAATTCCAAAACGTATTTCACGTGATTATAATTTTGCAATTCATAGTGGAGACCCAAGGGTAGTCAAGTCTTTGGGATAGTTGCATGTAGTCAATCCAGACTGATTTCCTCAAGCTCTGAAATGACTGACCTCTGGATCTCGGATTTGCTAGGCTTTCTTGCAGGTATTAATATTCTATACCACGAAAAATGATGAAAAGTTATAAAATCCTCTGAGGGTCGCCATCAGAGTGACTCCTTTTGACTAGCCTCCGTTCTCCAGGTTAGCTCTTGCTCAATTCATCCTCCATGCTGTTTTTGGCCAGATTTCTGAATAAATGTTCATGCATTTGTTTTAAATCTTTGATTTGTTCCTAACTGATTTTAGCACAAAGTTTAGACTTACAAGGAGTCCTAAATATTCTGGCTTCAGCACATCTTTCTAGCCAAATCTCTCATTATATTCCACAAACTCTCTAGGTCAACCTTTCTGTCTCTTGTTTTGAATGCCATGTGTGCTGTGCGTTTGTCTAGAATAAACTGCGCTCCCATTGTGATTCCTTTAAGATCTATGTCAAGAATCACTGTTCTCTTCAAATGAATTAAGTGTCCTAGTCTGAGCATTTCCTCTAACTTCCTTAATATCTTAGGTGTATTTGTCATACAAATCTATCACACATATTATGACTATTGTTTTACTTTCGTGTCTCCTCTAGAGTGTTCTGATACTAAATAAATTATTAAAAATGTGCTAATTCCATGATTTATACCATACATGTCCAATAGCCACACAAATAGACTCTACTGAATTCAATGCATCCTTTAAACAATGCTGATCATTTTATTTTTTGCTCATTGTATACAATTTCATTCTATTTTTTTTTCACTGTTACCAGCTATGCTATGTTATATATGTTAGCATCTCAGACCTTAATCATCTTATCACTGAAAGTTTGTACCCTTTTAGCAACCTCTCCCTATGTATCTTCCCAATTTTAATATGTGGCAATTGCTCATTAAATATTTTGATGACTGTGTAATATGTATTTTCTTAAGAATAGACAAAAAAAAAAATCCAAAAATCAAATTAACTCCCTAAAGGGATATAATCTAAATCGCTAAATTATTTGTCACATGTTCCTTTTAAAATATTTGTAACATGCCCCAAATAATTTGGACAGTATGTCAGTATGAAAGTCTGCTTGATTGTAAATTATGTTAACAACAACAAAAGAAAACAACAACACGCCATATAAATGGGAATAATTTTACTCAACCTGAGTTTTACCTATAGTCTCTTACTTTCTTTTCCTTTTCCAGGTAATAACTCAAGTTTAATTTAAAGGCATAGTTCACATACTTACAAGGCCTCTCTTTCCTGCAAAACTTTGTTTCGGATGCTGTTGTGAATGGCCTTCCTATAAAATGAAGTGTTCCACATTTCGTTATGAACGGAGGGATGCTCTGCTCTCTCAGTAAATGCTGTCTTTGGGGGACCCCTCACAATTTTTAGTGGTTCCTGTCTAATCTATTCATGCCTCAGCATGACAGCAGCATACACATTTTCAAGGGCTTCCTGAGTATAAAATCTGGGCCCCCAATCTCTAGCTCTATAATTTCATCTGCAGGAAGTGCCTTCTTTGCAGCCCTCACTGCTGGTCTGATAAAACCACTGATTCTGCTGCCGTTGATAAACTCCCTACATGAAAGCCTTCGACTTTCAACAATTTTCAATTCAAAGCAAAATCTAACAATTTTATTTTCTGTGTGCTTCTCATTTCCCCAGAGTCATAGGCTGTCCTTTCCCACAGTTCATCAGGGTAGTTCAGCTCATGATGGTAACAGTGTTTCCTAAGGTTCATTTTCCAGAACACTGGTTGTTCAACATCAACTGGATTGAAACTCTTCTTCCCCCAAACTAATAATAAAGATTCTTTTATGTGTTCATCCATGGTGGTAAGAAAAACTCAGATCAATGGCAAACTGAGTTGAACTTTCTCTCTAGTCTGTGGTCTTTCAGCTAAAGCTCTCTTAGAGTTTTGAGAGCAGAAGACTGAAAAACAAAAGAGGGATGCACACTATGCTTTTATTATTCAGTGTTGTTCTTTTTGGTAATAGGAGATATAGATTCGAGATGTGCTTAAAAATGATCAATGATGTTTATGTGAGCTCCTGTTTCTTCCGCCCCTCAGAGTATAAGCTGTGGCCAAATCATTTTTGCAAAGAAAAGTGTAAGTCACTCAAAGGTTCCCAGTGCAGTTCTGCAAACTGGCTAGAAACTGCGGTCTGTCCCCAGGTAATCCAAACAGGCACAGTAACTGCAATCACTGAACCCAGGAGAGTTGTGCGGACTTGGGAGCAAACAGCGAGTGACATGTGGGCTGAGGTGGAGTAGAACATTCCGAGTTTGACCCCTGGAATCAGATTCAGCTGTGAGCAGACATCAGAGCAAGGAAGGATCACATGCAATGGTAAGCTGAGGCCAGGGTACTGCATTTCAGTCACACCAGGCATCTAGTGCAATAGAAGAGATCCGTCTTTTTTTTTTAAGATTTATTTATTGTTTTTGACAGAGAGAGAGAGAGATACAGAGACAGAGACAGAGAGAAGGGGGAGGGCCCAGAACAGTCTCCATAGTTGCACATCATTGGTTTTTTCACCTAGTTTCATTCCACAGGTGGGCGCGGGGCTGCACAGGGCAGGAACTGGGCCGGGGTCTCGCCCCGGTGAGAACTGAACTGGGGGCACTCCCCAGCTCAGCATATGGGTCCACACGGGCC
>PVKE010013179.1:0-37022 GCA_004027555.1 Craseonycteris thonglongyai | reverse complement strand
TAAAGCATAAATTGTTATCCGTATTCAATGGTTCATGGGGGGTAAGGGGAAAATACATTTATGTTCCACTTCACCGTTGTATGTTATGTTTTTTCAATTGCTAAGTCTCTATCTGTAACTTGTCTGACCAGTTGCTGTGAATAGTGTGCTCTGCAGCAAACCATCGCCCATAGCTGTGGGGGATGGGTGAGCTTCAGCAGGCTGGGTATCTGGCTCCAGTTCAGACACAGCACTCAGAGACCATGTGGCTAGCTACAGCCCCTCTCAATGGAGCAAACAGCTGGGCTCTACCACGTCTGACCACATCATTGCAAGAACTGGCCTCTGTGCAAAATGTCTGCAGTGTGTCCAGATTCCTCAGCCAGAACCCACTTCTGTAAGTCTGGCCTCTCTTACAGCAAGATAGCCTTTCGCTTCCTATCCTAAGTGCAAACTCTTTTTTCAGACAAGAATAAAAACAAGTTCAGGGGGCTCTTATTGCATATGCATGAGTTTCTCAGCCTGTGAAGTGATTAAATCCTTGGGCGAGGAGAACACTAAACATTAGATAAAGGTTAATAAAGTGACCCTGCCCCATGGGTTGTCTGGTTTTTTTTTACCTTTGGTGGTAAAACTTATGATTTAGTCCCCTTGAGTATGATTGTAGAGGGTGTATCAAAAGGTTTATGTCCCCACATAATAAAGGGTATCCAACTGCTCATGTAACATGCCTCAAGGTAAAATCCTAATATCTCACTGCTTCAGAGTTTTTTTAAATTAATATTCACTGTCAAAAGTGTGATAGATCAAGAAAACTTATAATATACAAATGAGTTATATATATTGTGCACCACAGATCATGATTTTATTAATTCTTTGGCAAAATTTTTATCAAGATAAAAAGAGGAAAGAAAGAAATACCATGAGTGTTATCTGATGAAGGGGACCACTGCTATCCTAATACGTGTTGCAAATGCACCCCCTTATTTTAGTGCTGTCGCTCTGGCCCTCTTCACTGTAGGCAGAGGTTGCATCTTTCAGCAGTGATTCTAATACCACATGTGTCTGTTCCAGCCCATCTGCCAGTCACAACAACTTGAGTCATGAAACTTCAAACCCTGGTAATGAAAAGAGCTTCCATGGCCTCCTCAAGCTCCAGACCCAGGGACTCGTTTCTGGATTGTCTGGGTCAACACTGGCTGGGATGTGGACAATCCTGGATCGCTCCTTTGAAGACACAAGCCAGCAACCTCTCTACTTCATGCAGTTAGGAAAAACAGAGAAGAACAGTTCATATTTTGGTTTGCTTTATCTTCTTCTTGTTCTCTTCCATCTCCAGTAGATTACTGACTCTGTTATCTTTTCTTCTAAAGTCAATATTCATCTGTTTCTCCTTCCTTCCTTCTCTCCTTCCTTCCCTTCTTTCCTTCTTCTTTCTCTTAAGTTCCTGTTCTTAGGGCATGTAGAACAAAACATTCTACCTCAGACTCAATGGTAAACAAGATCACATAGCTCATTTTCCTGGGCAGCCAATAAGTTTACTGCTGGGCACACAACAATCACCTTGCCCACAAGCACTAAGCTATTCAACAATATTTAGTGAGAACCTATTATACATCAGGCACTGTGTTAGAAAAGAAATAAAAGTGACTAAGATGAGCAGACCTAATGCCCAGATTTTGGTTTCTGATATCATTCTCCAGTAAAAGGAATCAGGACTCTTGGGACAAACGGCTGATTCTAGGATTGGACAAGAAATATACAAGATGAGCCTGGAGCATCTTGTGGTAACAAAAAGTCAGGAAATGCTAAACAAACACACATACACAATGATGAGGGCCACGTCAAGGGGCACAGAAGCCAAGTGAAAGAGCTCTCAGTGGCCAAAGCTAGAACGATTTGAGCAACAAAGTAACAAAAGTATAATAGTATTGGATTATAATCCAAAGTATAAACTAAATGTCCCTGAGTTCATATGATAAATAAATGATCGAATAAATGAGAGGAGAGATAAACCTCCTGTGTTAAAGAATTCTAAATAATTTATGTAATTACTCTGCCTTCAAAGAAGGGGCCTAACTCCTCACTCCTTAAGTATGAGGGGTGCATAATTAAGGAACAATGTACAAAATTCCTGGCCAACATTTCCCAAAACTGTCAAGGTCATCAAACATAAGCAAGGTCTGACAAATTGTCACAGCCTAAGAAGATATGACAACAAAAAGTAATGTGGTATCCTTGATGGGATCCTGAATATAAAAAGGCCATTCAGTTAAAAAGGAAATTGGAGTAAAACATGCACTGCAGTTCATAATAATGTATCAATACTGGTTCATTAATTGTAATAAATGTACCATACTAGTATAAGATGCTAACAACAGAGAAAACTATCCAGGGTATATGAAAACTCTTTGTATTATCTTGGTGATTTTTTATTTTATTTTTTTGTAAATCTAAAACTGTCCTAAATTGAACAGTTCATTAAAAAGTAAAATAGTTATAATGTGTAACCATGCTATTATAAATACACTGTTACATTCCCCAAAAAGTGACACACTCTTTGCTCTTGAAAGAACATAGGTATGCATGTCAACACAGCACAAAGTGTCAATAGAACAGGTAAAACATGGACATTAAGATCAGCATAGGGAGGTAGGAGAGTTCAGAACTAGTGTGGTTAGCCTCATAATCCAGAGTAGTCTCTGAAAGAGACTATCCGAGCTACAACTTGATGCTTTCCAGCCACTTAAACGGTCACTAGTTTTATTCCACCCCACTGCTAAAACGCCTCTTAAATTCTCTGACTCCATTAGCAAATCTCATGTCCAAATTCTGGTGTTTCATTGTGGATCAATATCATGTTCTTTTTTCCTGGCTTCCTGGTTCCTCTCTACTCCATTAGGACAATGTAGCTAAGTATCTTTTCATGTTCACCATGATTCATTCTGTTCTATGATCCAGAGAGAGACCTTCAGCCTTCATAAAATGTGAAACATCTCACTACTAGCTTCAGATCTCTACCATGCAGGTCTACCCTACCTGCCTACACTCACTTTCATCTATGAGGAGTGTCCAGAAAGTATACAACCACATCATATGAAAAATAGAGGCATTTATGGCTGGATTTTTTCTGGCCAGCCCTCGGATACTTCCAGCTTCCACCTTCCTAATCTGCTCCTCTTCACTCCCTCCACCCTCACTCATGTACACACCCTTCCCCCTGTGACAAACATGCTAAGTCCAAACTATTCTTCTGTCTTTGTACTAGCTCTTTCATCTTTACCTTCCAATGGGGGAAATAATTTCATTTCCCCGAGTATGAATCTCTCCTCCCTAATTAATCCTACCCACCCTGCAACCTACCAACACAATTCTAGACATACCTTTCAAAAACCTACATATGCTACATTGTAAGTGTATTTCTAATTAATTACATGTCTAGATTCTCATCCCTGAAACCTGCCCCTACCCACACTGATCCTACACTAATAGTTCTTCAAGCAGAGAAGCATTGTCTGTTATGCCCAGTATATCCTGTAGTCTATTTAAAAGCACACAGAACACATTAGCTAAATGACTTAGTAAGTACAAAGTACAATTAACAAAGATTAACACCATGCCTCTGGTGTCATGAATAGGCCAGCTGGAAATGCCACCAACATGGAAAGCTGTCAATAGCGAGAACTATATTTAGAGGGAGAATATTCCAGGCCTAGTTTAAAGGCTATAGGCAGTTAAACAGTAATTTATAACGGGTTCATGTCTTGGTTACTTTGCTGACATGCTGATCATTAATTTATTTGGATCAGTGAAGTTATCAGTGTTTACAACTCAGGGATCAATATATTTCCTTTGAGAAAATATAAAATCATTAGACAAAATCATATATGAACACCTCATTCTATGTATTCCTTTAGCAAATGAAACCCCCACAAATCCCAAAAGTAACTAAACAAAAGTTTTCAGCTCAGAAATTGGTGTGTATTTTATTCTGGCAAGTTGGTGTCACTGGCAAAGGCCATAGATGGAGCCAACCACATGTGGACAATTCAACCAACTAAAAACAAGCATCACAAGCTCATAGAGAGGCCTTGAAAGGTCCATTTGGAGGTGCTGTTTTGTTTCTCCTTTTAGATGTGATGTTTGGATGAAGGCTTTTCCGACCCCTGAGTGGGGTAACGAGGCACAGAGACAGTGCTGCATTGTTTCATTTGCTGTGTGTTTTAAACTGTGTTTTCCTGTGGATTTTGTGTTGATTAAAAGCATCAGGCCAAGAATTTAAGAGCTAAAGAATTTAGGTCACTGTGTCAGGGACTCAGGGACACACACACACACACACACACAGCCCTAAGCCTAAGAAAGCTGAAGAAACAGAAAGCTGAAAAGTCAGTTCCCCAAATCTGGGAAGTCATTTTCAACTGGCAACCAATTTAAATACTGCTGCTATCTTTTATGGGAGACCAGAACATGTATATGTGTGTGATTTTCTTTTTTAAAAAAAGGAAGAACTTAAAGCTACAAGTTGCGGTATAAGAAGAAACTAGACACTGAACCAATAAGACCAGAAGCACCTCGGTGTGTACAGCTGTCCTGATCCAGCTCAAGCATTGGACACTTTCTGCCTCTGGTACTGGGGGTTCAACAGCACTGGGAACACTGAGGACTGCCCGAGAGGCCCCCCAAACTTCTAACGGCAATGACTTGGCTAACTTGCTGTTGTTCTTTGCACTAGATCTGTGTGTGGCCCACTGGAATCACACTCTGGGTTGACTGTATAGAAGACGCTCCCATCTACACATGGAGAGAGGTATTCGTTTATGGAGTTGGGACTTCCTGCTGGATCCTATGAGGATGAGGAAGGGTTTCCTCAAAACAGAAAAACCAGCACATCTCAGATGTGCATCCCTCCAGCCTCTGAGAGGGTCTGACCAGGGACCCCATGAAAACACAGGGTGTTGCTCCAAAACTGCTGCCCAGAACCCTGCAAGCCCTTGACTTCAAGGACTGGCGTGACATTGCCTCTGATTGGGATATTCGCTCAATCTCCTCAAGCCGAAGCCATATTGTACTCCCCAAAGGTTGGCAAAATGATAGCAATGAGTAAACCACAAACACGTAAACTAAGGCGCAGTGAGAGGCGGGCCCAGGGCGGTGTCCATGGAATTTGAGGCTCCTATCAGCTCCAACTGGTCCCTTCCCTCGTCTTCATCACTCACAGAAGGAACAGGGGACTAAAATCCCGATTCTTACCACTTCGCAGAAATTCTCAAACTAAGGGCTCTGTCCAGGGACATAATATCTTCATGTACTGGCAGTGCCAGGAAATGACAGGAAAACCAGCCTGTGAGTCAGTCAGGTTTAGGGGAAAGAGCTGGGTTCTTCAGGAGCTGGGAGTGTGGGGATGGGACACTCTGGTTCTGAGTACCGGCAGCTCGCAACGAACGAACAGGAAGGGCTCCAAAATGCCATTTCTGTATTGGTATTTAGAACTCAGAATGGCTTTTCCAAAAGCAGCAATGTTCATAGATGGTGGTTTGGTCCCCAGGCTAGTCAAATAGCAGTCTCCCCACTATATTATCAGCTAAATAGGCTATTATAGGCTGGTCTGGGAACCTGACCACAACTTAAAATGTTGTTTCTATGGGAAAACACATTCCACGGCAGGCAACCAGAGTGATGCTTGGCCACTCAAACACGTGGTCCCTAGAGCTATTGTAAGCTCCCCAGTGAGCTATGAGAACTAAACACCTCAAACTTGGGCCACTCTGTGCTGTCCTGATAGGGCATCCAGAATCAGAGCTTTCTCAGCCCCAGGCCCAATGCCATTCCCCCACTCCCAGCACAAGACCATGAAGGCTAGAATGGCATATCTGTAAGTCCATAAAGCAGGGACTTAAAAACTGGGGAGTAACTGGATATTCTAATCCTCAGTGAATGTACATGATTTTTTTTTTTACAGACCAGAAGATCTAAAAGACCCTTGGCACCTATGGTATAAAAATTGATCCTCAGCACACGGTGCAACACATACACAATGTATTGTAGAATTGTACACCTGGAATTTATGCAATTTTACTAACCAATGTCACCCCGATAAATTTAACAATTAAAATATTTAAAAAATTTTTTAAATCAGTCTTCAGAACTGGCTCACAGACTAAGGTTCAGTGAACCATATTCAGAAAGAGAAGTTTCCAGATGAAGCAAGGAAGCGAATCAGTTTTGAACTCTATTTAGTGGCTTGAATCTTATACTCAAGTTATTCAAGCATTTCAGATACCCTGGAACAACAACAACAAAAAATGACCCTCTTTTGCAATGTGACTTCCTTAATGATAGAAAGTTCATGTTTATCTTGTCATAACCCCAGCACCTAGCAAAATACCCACATTTTAAATGGTAAATAAAGGTTTAGGGTTTTAAACGTACTTTCAGTTCAGACAACATAAGTTAGAAAGAATTCTGTCAGCATAGTGAATACCTAATTTACTGAAAAGTTTAATATGTTTACAAAAAAATAATAATATAAAAGAATGGAAAAAAGAAATATACTAAGGAATCAGTATCAGGGGTTGGTGGGATGGCTTTGAGGACAGAAAGCTTACCTTGCAGCCCCAGGGTCCAACGTCTGTATCTCAACCCTGGCCCGTGCGGACCCATATGCTGAACTGGGGTGTGCCCCCAATTCAGTTCTCACCAGGGCGAGCTTCCCATGTGGGAGGCCCCCGGCCTGATTCCTGCCCTGTGCAATCCCACACCCACCTGTGGAGTGAAACTATATTGAAAAACTAATATGTACAACTATGGAGACTGTTCTGGGTCCTCCCCCTTCTCTCTGTCTCTCTATCTCTCTCTCTGTGTCAAAAGCAATAAAAATAATTCTTTAACAAAAAAGAAGTCAATATAATTTCATTCACTTTTTTAACTTTAAAAATCTTAAATGATAAATTAAATATAACTTTTTAACAAAAGATACACCTAAATGGAATATGAGAGTAAAATTTTTCCATGTTTCAAACACATCATTTAGAAATATTTTACATCTACAAAAGATTTTAGAGGTCTTGTGTCTTTAACTTGACTTCATAAGAGTCAACAAGCAGTGGGTCTTTTAAAACATTTCTTACCAAACCCTTTCCTCAGAACACAGACAACATAGCTCTAAAGGGAAAGAAAAGGAGGAGTAAGAGAAGAAAAGTAATCATTGATAAAGCTTAAGTTTCCAAAAAGTCAGAGGAACTTAGATAAAAGCACACAACTGCAGTTGTTGAGATTATTTTATATAACTTGACAATTCACAATATTAAGAATCAAGAACTTAAGCTTCTTTTTTTCTAAATTTGCAGAAGCAACGCATTTATTTCTAAGCATTTAGATATCTGGATAACTTTTAATAAAAATAGTCTAATTTAAATTTGAGGGAATTTGATTAAATTGAAAATTTACTGGATGCCACGATAGGTCAGTGGTTGATTCCCAGCCTCGGCCCATTCAAACCCATATGCTGAACTGTGGTGCAACTGGTAACTACAGGGATGGCAGTGAAGGTTCTTGCCTCCCATGCGGGAGGCCCCCGGTTCGGTTCTGGCCCTGTGCTGCCCCACATCCACCTGTGTGGAATGAAACCATGTCACAACTAATGACGTGCACCAATGGGGACTGCTCTGGGCCCTCTCTCCTCTCTCTCTCTTTCTCACCTTCTCTCAAACAATAAAATATCTTTTTAAAAAATGTATCTTGTACATGTGAAGTCACACTAAAGAATAAAAATAACTAGCACATTTTAGAGACCATTATAGTTTACAAAAGGATCATGTAACTCTTCCTCAAAACTTCTGTCAAGAAAATGTATTCCTGTGCTCATTTTCAGATGAGGAAATCAAAATTCAGAGAAGTGAAGTAATAGTCCAAAGTCTACACAATGAAAACATATCATAAATCACAAATTAGAAACCAAAGGAATATATTCATAAAACATTCCAAGGTCAGTACTAAAGATTTTTAGATTAGGGTTAGAAAGATGTTTCCATAAATATTCCAAAGAGAATGTGTTTCCACATACAAACTCACTTGTGCATAACTTGTTGTGCTCTGGTTTTCTTAGGTCTGCAGAACCAAAAAGTTTTAAGACAGGATCTTACAAAGTGGACTGGAAAGGGAAAGCAATGGTAAAATGAATACACTTGAGGTACACGCGCTCCTATACACTGGTGATTTCTTCCGTTACTAGAATAGCTCCTGCATGGTGAATATCCTGCCCTGTGCTGTCTGGGGAAAGTATCAGTCAGCTCTTAACATGTTCAGTTTTGTGGGGAGTGGGTGGGTGGGGAGAGATGTAGAGATTCAAACTGTGGATCATTCAAAACCTACTTATAGCTGCCATTGTAATGTGTTTTGTGCATACACTTGAACATGGGTGTGTCTTATATTTTGAAAAATAGCTTTAAGTAAAACCATCAGGCCATGCAGGCAACTATGTGACGCAGTGAACAAAGGTCATGGTGACCAGAATGATGCTCTAAAAAAAACCCTCCCATTTCCCGCCTCTATGACTTCATTCAGAGGTTGCTGGCACACTGTCCAATGCACAGAAAAAGTGGCAACTCATTCCAACCACCAGCATAGCTCTTCTCCAAAATCCAATCCAAATGATTTCCCTCTCCGCTGGAGCAGCACTGTAAGAACACCTCTGAGCTCTGGGGAAGGTGTGACTGTATTCATGTTTCAAGCTACAGTTCAGCAGACAGGGTAGGGTGTTCAATGCCAACTCAAAACTTCAACATAGGGACAACCTCTGAAAAGGAGATGATGCTGTCAAAGCAGTGAAACATGTCCACCTAGATGATTTCCTAACATATCTAAAAGGTTTCCAAATCTCTGTAGCATCACCAAGAGACAAATCATCTGGTCTAAATCATCTGGTCTAAAACTCCCTTTTACCTGGGAGTTGGACATTAGGTAGTAGAAACATATCAATGCTCAAGGAATGGCATTCAAGTATATCTTTTTCACAGACACGAAACTCACACAGAAAATGCTACTTGCACACACACACACACACACACACTAACCCCCACACACACTCAGAGTGAGGCTGCTGGAGCAGCTCTTGTGTCTGCATTCCTTTCCCAAATGGATCTGGATGTACCAGTGTTTTTCAGAATCTTACATTTTAAATCACTAAAGCTGTACTATTTCTTTTTGTTTGCTTATTTTCCAGTTTTGTTGCGATGTAACTGACATGCCGCACTGTATAATTTTAAAGTATACAGCATAATGATTTGATGGACAAATATTTCAAAATGCTTATCTCAATAAGTTTAATTAAAATTCCCTATTGCTTAAATAAAAGAGTGTTCCTGAGAAAGCGATGTTGAAATGACAGTACAGGCATTCACTTCTGAATGCTAAAATATCTGTGAACAACTTCTTCTTTCCAGCTATAGTCCAAAATCTTACCAACCCTTCATGACCTTGGCCTGAAACTCTTACTGTAAAATAAAAATAACACTGAGTTTCTCCAACTTGATTCTCAAAATCATGAGATAAGAGGAGAGGAAGGGAGACTTGTATAATTATTTCCTTCCTTTTCTGCCCCCTTGAACGTCAGGCTCCTCTGTGTAAACTTTCCCTGATCTCATACTTCACAATTGTGTATCCTCGGTATTTGATATTACATAAGTTTTCCACACCTCTCAAAGTCACAGATCAGGTTAGACAAATGTGGAAAAAACAGATTTGGCAACATTGTAGACATTACTGGCTGTGAAACAGGGTAAGTTTAAAACTAAGTATAAAAACTTTACAGTATTAATAAATAGGAAGTGACAGAACTCAAATACTCCCATTCTGCTACCCTAATCATTTAAGGATCTAGACAATGATCATCAATGGCTATTACCATTACAAAAAGCGACACTAGCAGACAGGATGGGCCTCTGAATGGAAGTACACATAGCAGTTACAACGTCTTCATGCCAAGAAGTTGATTCTGAATTGGATCAAGCCTCCAACTCTAACAACCAAGTCACAGCAAATACAGGGGACAGAGGAAAACAGTTAGCACCATCACAACTGGAATGCAGTCATCACTAGACAATGAGAAACTACAGCAGTGTCCTCCAAGTGTGGTCCAAGGACTGGCCCATGCTGGACCACACACTATGTATTACGGATCTGTGATGAGATAAGGAGCTTAAGATGGAATAATTCATCTCACTGCTTTCTTCATTGAGAAAGTCTTGCTATGAAAAAAATTATATGTATATACATACACACACACACACATATATATGCTGTGCTAAACATTGCGCTTGGTGACATACTAGATGAACGGACTGGCATTTTAAATAGCACTGCTCTGTAGGACATGAACCAATTTTCTTTTCCAGTTCAATTGAGATATAATTGACAGAGAACACTGTGTAAGGTGTACAATGTGTGGATTTGATACACCTATATATTGTAAAATGATTACCACCATAGCATTAGCTAACACCTCTACCCTATCAGTCACTATTTCTTCTTTATGGTGAGAACACTTAACATCTATTCTCATAGCAACTTTTAAGTCTGTAATGCAGTATTATTAGCTATAATCACCATGAGGTAAATGAGTTCCCCAGACTTGTTTATCTTATAACTAGAAATTTATATCCTTTGACCAGTATCTCCCCCGTGTCCCCTACCCTCCAGTCCCCAGTAACCACCTCTCTACTCTGTTTCTGAGTTTGTTAGGCTTTTTAGATTTCACATATAAGTGATATCATACAGCATGAACTAATTTCTTCAATAAATAAATGACAAAGTAAAAAATGACAAAGGGAAATTATATATATATTTAAAAAAAAAACATATCAACCAGTTTTAAAATATGAACTTTATTGGATCTTGATTTGAACAAACTATAAAAATTAAATAAATCTGATGACCTAATCAAGGAAATTTAAATCCTGAGTATCTGATGATAATTTTTTATTAATGATCTTTTTTTTTTAATATATTTTTATTTATTTATTTATTTTTGACAGGGAGAGAGAAGATACAGAGACAGAGACAGAGAGAGAACTGAACTGGGGGAACTCCCCAGTTCAGCACATGGTTCCGCACAGGCCGGGGCCGGGACTTGATCCCCGGTCCCAGGACTTGATCCCCGGTCCCAGGCGCTGCAAAGCGAGCACCCAACCCACTGACCCATCCCGGCTTCCCAATTAATGATCATTTTAAATGTGACAGTGGTATTGTGTTTATTTTTCTTAAAGAGCCCTTCCCTTTTAGAAATACATATTGAAATATTCACCAATTAATTTATTTTTAGGGATTTATTTCACAATAATCTGTGGCAGAAAAGAGAAAGGATTAAATAAGATCAACGATAACTGCTGAACATGGGACTTCATTGTATTATTCTCTCTAGTTTTGCATGTACTTTAAATTCATCATATTAAAAAGTTAAAAACAACAACTTTGCAACAGCATTGGGCCTAGTTCATCCTGATAACCATACCCTCCTACATACTGTCATGACATGACACTTTTGTTTTCTTTGTTGCATTCACTTGAAGGACCACTTTTATCTGTTATTCAATGCACCATTCTTAAGAGGAATAGAGATCCCTATTTATTTTTATTGGTTTTTGACAGAGAGACAGATAGAGAGAGACAGAGAGAAGGAGGAGGGCCAAGAGCAGTCTCCATAGTTGACAGCATTAGTTTTCCATATAGTTTCACTCCACAGGTGGGTGCGGGGCTGCACAGGGCAGGAACTGGGCCAGGAGCCTCCCGCATAGGCCCCGGCAAGAACTGAACTGGGGGCACAACCCAGTTCAGCATATGGGTCCACCTGGGCCGGAGCCGGGATTCAATCCCTGCTCTCCAGGGCTGCAAAGCGAGTGCTTAACCCGCTGAGCCATCCCAGCTTCCCGAGATCCCTAATTAGATAATAGTGTTTAACGTCTTAAACAAGTGGCAAAAATTAACCAAAGTGTTTCTGCGAATTCCAAGTACGTGGCTACAAAAGATTAATATTCATTAGACAAGGAATCTAAGAATAAATGACTTAACCACACTTGTGAAAATAATTAAGCATGTCAGCCCAGGGGATGGGTTCCCTTGGGCATTATAACTACATTTTGACATGATTCATTTTCATAAAGATACCTATCTCCCTTAATTATAAACATAAACCCATCAATTAACAATAATAATAATAAGTTTGAGGGGATTGATTTGTATCAGGTCCATAAAAAAGGTAAATTTTGGCATTTCTGTTTACAAATGGAAGAATTCTTGCAGTCATGGAAAATATGAAACAAAAGAAGGAAATCATTTAGCAAGGAATCCTGGCATGTTTTCTGATTCTTCAATATGTGAGAATGTGTGTTAACCTATTTTAAAGGAAGGACCCAAATGCAAATGAGCATATAAGGTAATCCAAGGTCAAAGGGGACCCTGTTGTCTAGAATTTCATGAAATGGTCAACAATATCACGTTATATTAAGCCAAAATTGCTGACCCCATGCCCCCCCAAAAAGGAATAAAGGAAATAATAGCTTGCATATTCTTGTAAAATTCCTGAAAGGTTTTCAAAACTTCAAAAAGTTTATTTTCTTATTTGAGGTTTACTTCATTCTTGAGAAGTTAGCAGAGTGTAGCAAGTACCTGGTATTTGCTGATTTGTTTTCATAATTTTGCTTTTCTTATAAACTTTGATTGTATTGGTAGTGATATGATTTACCCTGAGTAGATAAGAAATATTAGGTAATTCAAACATTTTTAATAACAGATAGAAAAATAACTATTATCTGTGTAAACCATTCCTCATTTAAACTACTCTTATTTTTATAGGCTGTGAATAAATATGAAGGAACCACAACTTCTTAGAGTTCATTGCCAATCTGCTAACCAGAGGCTGGTATGTAAGGGTGCTAGGGCTAGAAATTCTACCAAAGCTTTGCCTCAATTAAGGTAATGTATGTTTTGCTCCACTTTCCCAGATGTTCAATAGTTTAATATCCCTTGGAAGTCTAGTCTTGGGGAAGCCAGGATGGCTCAGCATGTTAAGTGCTTGCTTTGCAGCCCTGGGGACCAAGGATCAAATCCCAAACCCATATGCTGAACTGGGGTGTGCTTCCCATGCGGGAGGCCCGCAGCCCAGTTCCCAGCCTGTACAGCCCCTACCCACCTCTGTGGAACAGAACCATGTCAAAAACTGATTTAAAAAAAAAAGGAAGGAAGGAAGGAAGGAAGGAAGGAAGGAAGGAAGGAAGGAAGGAAGGAAGGAAGAAAACTGATTATGTACAACTATGGAGACTGCTCTGGACTCTCTCCCTCTCTTTGTCTCTGTCTATCTCTGTCTCTGTCAAAAACAATGAAATAAATCTTTTTTTTAAAAAAGAAAGAAAGAAAGTTAACTCTCATTAAAATCAAAATGGAATCCATTAAAAGAAAATGAAAAAAATAAGGGAAGCCAGAATGGCTCAGTGGGTTAAGCGCTCACTTTGCAGCCCCAGCGACATCCCGGTCCCAGCCCGTGCGGACCCATATGCTGAACTGGGGAGTGCACCCAGTTCGGTTCTCACTGGGGTGAGACCTCGGCCCAGTTCCTGCCCTATGCAGCCCTGCCCACCTGTGGAATGAAACTATGTAGAAAAACCAATGATGTGCAACTATGGAAACTGTCTGGGCCCTCCCCCTTCTCTCTGTCTCTGTCTCTGTCTCTGTCTCTGTCTCTGTCTCTCTCTCTCTCTCTCTCTGTCAAAAACAATTTAAAAAAAAATAAAATGAAAAAAATAAAAAAATATTTTCTCAAGAAAAATAGGACACAGGAGAAAAAACAACAAGAGTCCCTTTGTACTGAATGAGCATTATGTTGCTGCAAAGCATGAAGCCAAAGGAAGGGAATCCTCTGCTGGAAAACAAAGGTCATGACTCTTCTCAGGGGTGGCCAGTGTGACTCAGCCTGGCCCCAAATCATGCAAGTGAGGCCTGCCCGCGAAGTGCCCAGAGTGAGCTAAAGAAGTGCCGGGTTTATGAAAAAAGGAGCTTTCTTGGTTTGGGTGCAAATGTGCTGTACTTGCCCACCCAGCACCCCTTCTCTTCTCCATTAGCCAAACTCCTTTTTCCTCAGAGGAACCCATTCCACACGGCTCAGGCCTGGCTCGCCCGAGCGCCCCATTTCTCTGGCCACAGTGATGACCATGAGACAGGAGCATTGACAGACTCTTCCAGGAGATCTGACCTGTGAAAGCTGGGAAAGAGTTTCCCTCTTTACCTCTGAAATCAGGCACTGAAAGGTGCTGTGGCTACTTGTCTCCTTGCTAGGAACCAAACCCTTACTCTGACCGCACATTTCGGAGTGGCCAACCCTCTCACCACAGAACAGCACGATCATTCCGGGTATCTCTTTGCACTGTTGCCAAAGTCGTTTCAGGCCAGCCCTTCCATTTCTTAACATCTAAATTCCTCTTTAAAAGGCCTATTTGTCAAATTTGCCCACAAAACAATGCAAACTTCTTTGGAGAAGTTGGGCGGAGAACACGTATTAATAAGGAATAATATTTTGTTAATTTATTTCCCAATAAAGGCAACACAATTCAGGGAGAAGGGACATCTAAAATTAAAAACCTTATCTACGTACTGCCTTTTGGTATAATCAGATCTCCACAAAGATTCCATTCAAATTATATTTTAAGAAATTTTGAAATTCAAGTCTGCTTTTTTGGTTTGTTTCTGAAAGTAATCAGTTCCAAGAGGAGAAAGGAAGACTGCAGTATCCAGATACTAATGATCACCTTTTTATTTTAGCCATAAAAATCCAGCCTTGTATGACTCAACCCCTCATTTTCCTTATCTGTAACACAACTGTGATCAGACTCATCACCTTACTGTACTGGAAACACATCAGGCTCTGTACTAGAAACTGGAAATATATTATCTCATCAAACATGAGGACAACCCAGAAAGATGACTATTATAATCTCATTTTACAAGTGAGGTCAAGCCACTGGTCTGAGGTTGCTTCCTGGTAGGTGGTGGAGCCAGGATTCAATCCCAGGCACGTCTGTGTCCACACTTCCAAGCCTCCCTGAAAACATGGCCAATGGTTATTAGTGTTCATTGAAAAAGAGTCCTCGGTCCTTTAAAATATATTCAGTCCCACAAGCAATACCACTCTACCCAGCTACCCACAACCAAGCTTAAATAGAAAACAGTGTGAGGTAATTATAACATAGACCCCAGCCACTAACTCTGGGTTTTTATGACTGAACTGCCAAATCACTTCTAGCCAACTCTTCAGGAAATGTTCAGACACTTTCTCGGATTCCAGCTCAAACATCAACTATGTGGCCCTGGGGAGTACAGAACTCACAGGGTGGTAATGGGATATAAAATTTGCAAACTTGAGGTCAGTGGCCTAAACTCTAGGGTGTGAAGCAGCAGCAGCCCATGAAAGATGAAAAACTATTGGCCCACTTTAAGGTTGCCTATCAAGTCCTGCCTTGCAAAGCACTTCCATGTCACCTCAGACATTAACCCTATCAGTAAGGGGAAGAAAAGATATTCCAAATGTACTTCTGCCTAGAATCATTGGAAAGAAGATAATAATATCAACAGGCTTGTGACAAGGTGTTCATTCTGAGAATTAAGCATTAGATCCAACGCAAACACAGCTAATGTTCCATAAATAGTTGTCACATAGATTAGGCAGATGTTCTGCAGAATTATTGGTCTAGATGGTATAGTAGAAAGTATAAGAATATAAGGTTTTATTCCTCCATTGGCATGCATATTCCATGGAATCTAAATGTATAAAGTAGTAGCTTGGATAAGCAAATCAGCAAGTTATGACAAGAGTCCAAGTTTGCAGACCTAGAATTCCATGGCCCCTACCAGAACATCTGACACTCTAATTGCTAATTAGAACTATGACTTTGGGATTGGGTGGGGCATCTTTACCCTCAGACTCCCAAAGAAAAGTCACACTGCTCCTCCCACCTTCTCACTATTACCCTCACAGGCAACTACCTACCTTTAAAAGCCCCATCCCACTCAACCCCACCTAATCTGGAGGCTGCCACTAATTGCAAGGTAGCACCGAGGAGCTGAAGCTCGTGTCCAGCCTGCCATCGCGGTTGACCACTGAGAGACTGATTGTGCTACCTAAGTCCAAACAGCAGAGAAGAAAAATGTCCGTGCCCACAGGACACAGGTTTGCTTAATGGCAGCACCACTGAGGTCGTACAGATAGTAATCACCCTTTCCAGGGAATGAGCACAAAGAGGGGGCATAATCTCCTATACAATGACACAAGTCTACTTAAATTGGCTGTTGCCACTGTGTGGTTCAGTTTCCACATCTCTCTGCTTCATAAAATAGAGAAGAAAATCGGTATCTTGAGCACTTTTTCATAAACTCTCTCTGGACATCAGTTTCAACGTCTATACATTTTTGTCTGCCTTACTATCACTCTAACTTGTAATATTTTTATAAAAATGGATGATCCGACTATAGAGGCAGATCCAAATCATGATTTCATATGCAAAATAATTAAAATAAAAATAAGAGGTGTTTAATGCTTATTCATCAAAGGCACTTATTAAGGTCTGATTACAATGACACAATCCTAAATTAGCACTAAATGAGTAGGGGAAATGGCAGACAAATCCATTATTTATTATGCACCTAATGTATATAGTGCTGTGTAAAATGTGTAAAGTTTGGGGTAGCCTGTTCTCCCCATTGCATCATATACATTAAGTGCACAATAAATAATGGATTTATCGGGTTTATACTTTTTTCACGAGATTTTCCTAAATTTTTTACAGGAATCTTTTCTGGCATTCAAGTGTCTATCTTTCTTTCATGCCCCAGCTCTCTTCCAAAAGCCCTCAGTCCCCTGAGAGGCTGACTAAAGTTACAGGTCACCTGGCACCAAGGCTGCCAGGAGTGAGGGAGTTGTCATTAGTGTCTGCCAGCACCCGGCGTCCACTCTGTCCAGCTCACGTCCACTGGTTGGCCGAACTCACCAGACCTTCCTCCCACTACTCTTCTCCTGCCTCCCTCAATCCTTCTCCTTCCTTCCCCTGACAAGCAACTTACCTCCATTTTTTTCTTTTTGAACACCCAAAGACCCCGAGAGAAAAAGTTTAACATTTTACTTAGAATTTCATTTTCTTATTCTTTTAATCTTTATTTGATATTCCTATTCTATTTTACTTGTGGCTCAGCTTATGGAGTTACTTATAAGAAGAAGAAAAAAAGATGAGATGACAGTGAAGAAGAAAAATTAAAGGAGAAGGAAAATATAACAATGACAAAGGAAAAAAGGAAGATGGAAGAAAAGGAGAAGAAACAGAAAAACAAACAAAAACCTGTCTCTAGAATACATTCTCTGTTAATAGAGATATCACAATGCTTCAGTTGAAAAGCCACAAACTTAAGACCTGATCATGGGTGGGGGGAGTAGGGAGAGGGAATCAAACATACGGTGATGGGAAGTGAGCTGATTCTGGGTGGTGAGCACATAATGTGATGTACAGACAATGTAATGTAGAATTATACACCTGGAAACAATGCAATTGTTATCAATTAATGTCACCCCAATAAATTTAACAAAAAAAAAAAAAAGAACTTATCAGCAAACATACTGTGTCTATAGGACAGAAGACATAAATCCTGTCTCCCAACACCAACATCATAAACTGTTGTACTATATTTGGACATAGATGTATTTGGATACTTACATTTGAATGGAAGTATGACTGATGGTCTAGGAATTCACAACCCTTCAAAACGTTGAACCAAATAACTTCTCTAATGGGGCAATTCTCCCACCCCAAGCCTGCATGATGTCTGGAATACATCGTCCTCTGGGAATGGCAGAGATAGAAAATTTTCCTCTCTCCCTTCCGTTCTGAGAGGGTTAAATAAATAAACTCAGTAATAACTTCAACAACAACAGAAAGAGACCACTTGAGAAAGTGATAAGGTCACAAGAACTTAAAACTAGGATTTGATATACAAGTGGTAGAGTAGTGGATCCACAGTCAAACTTGAATTTATTCCTAGTCCAGTTTTAGTCTATTAACAGTGTGGCTACTTCACTTACGACAATAATACATGTAATAGAGTTCAGTTCACTATAACACCAATTCTATAGAAAACTGCACATCTTTTTATTAATTATAATATAATCCCTGATTAAAAAAAAGCTTTTGAGGTGTATTACATGAACAGATATATAAGAACAAGGCTAGTAATAAAAATGGAAAGTAAAATCTCATATAGAAAGAAGGCAAAACATACTAAATATCAAAGTTAATAAATTAAAGTGATGTGCATTAAATTTGTTCCTGAGTTTCTTAGAAGTTAAAGGGAAAAGGAAGAAATCTGGGAGTTTTGGTTTTTTTTTTTAATTCTGATATTTGAATAAAACAAAATTGGCCAGTTTATTTGGAACAATAATCTTATTCCTGGGGGTTGTGCATTCTTTAAACATGGAAAATGCAAACAGCTAAGAACAATGTCTTTAACATTAGTCTAAAACAGGGGTCTCCAAACTACGACCCACGGGCCGCATCAAGGCCCTCTCATCCGGCCCGTAGAGACCTTTTTATCTGAATAAAATAATATTAAATAAATAGTTAAAAACAACATTTATGTTTTGATTCTATTTTATTTGGACCTCGAGTGTGTAGTCGGCCCCCAAACTGCTGTTTGATAGTTAATGCAGCCCGCAGGCTGAAAAGTTTGGAGACCCCTGGTGTAAAAGAACATGAAGACATGTTCATGTAGCATTTTCATGATAAAGTCAGTAGCAAAATACAATGAAGCATCTTCAGTGGGGAACTAAGCCAATCAGACTCAATCAAGTTCGAGTTAAAATTTTCAGCACCTGATTAGCCTTCTCAAAAACCCATTCCTGCACTGTGATGTCCCTCAAATTCCTCTCCTCCCTGAAGACACAGCCTGCTCCTCACATCAAGAAGCAGAGCTTATTAGCCCACACCCTTGAACCTGGGCAAGGTCTGTCACTTGAGTGGGACTCCAGGTCGCTCAATTCCAGGCTACGTTTGAAGAAAGTCTGATAGCTTCCGCTTTTGTGCTTTTGGGATCCCGAGCAGCCATGTCCAGAGTCTGGCTGTGCTGCTGGAAAGTCCATTTATTAAGGCCATGTGGAGAGGGGGACAGTCTGAGATTGTATGGAGGAAACTGAGGAACGCAGCCAACAAGAATAAACACAAATCCATTGAGCCACTTCCAGCCAGCTTTCAGAAGCTCAAGTCAGTTCTACAGTCAACACAGGTTAAAGCATGTGACCCAGGGTCAAGAGGCTATTATTCAAGATCCAGCCCAACAGACAATACTCTGATCAAGGCCTGGTCACCGCACCTCAGGCTGTGTCCTCGTTTGTAGAAGCACCCCTCAGTGGCTCCCTCCGCAGGGGCAGGCCCAGGCAGATCACATAGGAGAGAGCTTTAGAACCTGGAAGTCCCCCAACAGAGCCAGACAAGTGACTCTGTGCTTCCTTTATTCCCTCCTCTATCTCTCCATTTAGCTAAACCACACCAGAGTAAACAGGGCTGCAGGAGCCAGCCCACAATCACAAACCCAGAAACACAGGCAACGAAGTCACCGTGCTCATTCTAGCCTCAACAAACAATGTAGGGAGCAGAGACAAGGTTCCCCGCTGTGCCCGGTTCAAATTCCTGGCCTTCACTATCATAAGAAATAAAATTGTTGTTTTAAGCCTCTCTGTGTGAGAGTAATTTGTAACATAGCAATAAGATAACCAAAACACTCGCCAATGAAAATAGATTGATTCTCTATGGTAGAGAATTAGGGATGAGTTTGTTTCTCATTTATGGTGTTACCGTACAGTGTTTTCATGTAAAAACTGTTTACAATCAGTTTTAATATATGTGAAGGTGGGAGCATCCTAGGTGCCTTGTCCCCTTTGCCACTCACAGCCTAGAGGTCAGAGGAGTAAAATACAACAGTGTCTTCAATGGGGAACTAAGCCAATCAGACTAAATCAAGTCAACATTAACATTTTAAACATCTAATTAGCCTTCTCAAAAACTCATTCCTGCACTATGACAGTTTCTGAAGATGTCCCTCAAAACTCCTCCCCTCCGAGAGTACTACCCAAGTCCTTGAGTCTCTTCTCCTCTCCCTCCAGTGCACTTGCTCAAGCGTCATCCACACTCACCCTGACTCCTAGACTAGTCCCCAGATCTCCTTGCATCTAGTCCCCCTACTCTCTAAATCAGCCATCTCCAACCTTCTTGGTACCAGGGACTGGTTTCATGAAAGACAATTTTTTTTCATGGATGGGGTGGGGGAGTCAAAGGGGGCACAGTTCACAATAGGGTCCTTCCTCTGAGAATCTAATGCCACCGCTGATCTGACAGCAGGCAGAGCTCAAGCAGTAACGTGAACGATGAGGAGCAGCTGTAAATACAGACGAAGCTTCTCTGGCTTGCTGGCTGCTCACCTCCCACTATGCAGCTCAGTTCCTAACAGGACCAAGGGTGGGGGCCCCCTCCTCTAAACCATATACCTTTCACACCTCTGCCAAAATGGCAAAGATCTTGATCATGTTCTCACCTTAGAATCCTTGAATAATTCACCATCTTCCCCTTCCCAAACATTCGGATAGTAATATCATGTGTCCATTAGTCCCTCTCCCACCCAACAATGTCATTATCTATAGAGAGGCACACACAGTTGCATACAGCACAACTCCAGGGGCACTGTTTTCATGGGCTACACTATGAGCTGGGCTGCTTGGAGTCCCGCAGTGCAAGCCTTGCCTTATTATTAACATATTCAACGTTCCTCCATCCCAAACACATCCTTTTCACTTCATGCCTTTCTTGCCCAAGTTTTTCTTCATTTCTCTTACATACTTCCTCCAAGCTCTAATTTATATATTTTGCCTTACACAATCAATCAGCCAATCAAAATTGATCAGACATTCAAAAATTTTCTGTTGAATACCTACATGTGTCTAGCTCCTAGGTGCCCCTACTAATAAATAAAATAAACAAGAACTCTGCCTCTGGGAAGTTCTCAGTCCTAGCAGATAGTCACTTATTTATCATATAGACCAGAGGTCAGCATATGTTTTCTGTAAAGGGCCAAATAGCAAATAATTCAGTTTTGCCAGGCCAGACAGTCTTTGTTGCAACTACTCCCCTCTGCCCCTGTAGTGTAAAAACAGATATGGGTGATATATAAGCAAATGGGTGTGGCTTTGTTTCAATAAAACTTTATTTATAAAAACAGGAAGCTTAGTTCACAGTTTGCTGACCCTGGTAGACTTTTACTGTGAAATCTTTTCTGATGAATCCCATTTCCATAATAATACATCCTTTGTCATGTGACTGCATCTATCTGCCTTCAATAAATGTTGAGTCTTTCCCCACAGAAAGAGTAGGAGAAGATTTGGGGGAAATGAGAGTATTAAGAACATGGAGGGGAGCTGATTCTGGGAGGTGGGCACATAATGTGATCTATGGGTGAGGTGATGTGGACTTGTACATCGGGAAACTATCTAATTGTTACCAACCAATGTCACCCCATTAATTTTAACAATAAAAAATAATAATAAAAAAAAAAAATAAAGACAAAAAAAAAAAAAAAAAAAAAAAAAAAAAAAAAAAAAAAATAAAGACAAAAAAAAAAAGAACATGGAAAAAAAAGAAATAAACTTACCAGGTATAAGATTTATTACAAGAGACAAACTGTAAAATACATTGGTTAACAGCACAGACTATGAAGCCAGATTTCTCAACTCTACCTGTTACTCATTTATATCTCTGGAGTAGCTACTAAATAGTAATTACTAAAACTCTGAATCCCTCAGTTTATTCATCTGTTAAATGGGCAAATAGGTATAATCTCTCTCATCAAGGAGTTATGTGTTAAATGAATCAATATATGTAAAGTACAATAGTGAGTGATATATCAGAGCTTGCTATTCTTTACCATTATTACTGCAATTAATACCAAAAAATGGCATTTGACAGACAACCAAGGTAAAAAAAAAAAAAATGAAAGAGAAAGAATGAAATCACTCATCACATTGTGTCTTAAGAAGTTAAAACACATACCAGTCTCTTCTGGGAAGACAGATATCTCTTGCAACTCTGTTCTGAAATTTCTCACATGGGGCATGAGAGCAAGAGTTCCTGAATGACGTAATGAGAAACGTCTCCCACCCAGAACCCCGGTGATGCAAGGCAGTGCCTGTGATGGTTACCTGCCATCCTCAACAGAAGTTAAAATATAATAATACTAAAATAGGTAGGTTCCATTCAAAGACTATGCTAGCTTTGACGTTCTATAATACCTTCTGTGTTTTATTAGGGTCATTGCAGAAATGATAGCGAAGTTTTCTTATTTGACAAAATAGTATTAACACTATGCTACTAACTATGTCTGGGCTCTGTGAACGCATGAAGACATACTAAGAATTTTAAGTGGAATTGTTCCAAGGTCTAAGTCCTGCATTTTTATCCAGTGGAACAAAACACCAAGACCATAACTAAAATTAATGGACGAAGAAAATTTAATAGTAAGAATTTGTTTTCATAACTTAAGCTCTTTGTGCCCCAGCTATTACAGCTGTAAAAGGAAGATTATAAAAGGGCCTACCTCACAGAGATGTTGTAGACATCAAATGAGTTGTCATATGTAAAACACTGAGAGCCTGTTACACAAATGTTATCTAAATGTCCCCTACCACTGTTGCAGTTATTATTATTTGTTTTTACTTAATCCTAGACCCTGCCTTCTACTACCTTTCTGTTGACTCCTGGTTCCTGTATTGCATTTGATTTTGCTACCAAATACTGAGCCCTTCTAGGCCATGGGTTATATGTCTCTGGCATTCCATGGAGCTAAATTCAGGCTCGCATTCAATCAAGGTTTCCTGAATTACTGAACTCTTTGAAATCCCATCTAATGATAAGTTACTGTTAAAATGCTTAGGATGGGTTTCTTGCCATTGATTTTGCAATCAAATAGGAAAAATATCAAGCTTAACACACTTGAAACATTAAAGTCTCATATGTCTGCCACATAATTCAAGCCTGATATATTACTGATTTTAGATTTCACAAAAAAAAATTCATGGAAAAGATTCTAGGTTGCTTGAATAAGCCCATTTATTGGGTTAGCTTCTAGAAACAGAAATTGTTAATAGACCTTACTTCCATTTCAAGAATACATATTTAAAATCTTATTTTCACATTGAAAATTAAGGCTAAAATGTACAAATTGGTTAGGTTGGTTGGTTGGTTTATTGTAGGAAAAAGAAAATGAACTACTGTGTATTTAGCCCAATAATCTGTTCAATATTTTGCTTGACTAGTCATTGTCCTAATACTATCACCTTTTTAAGTATCTGCTTGCTACAAAACACAGGAAACATTTTAATATTCTTTAAAATTCCAAATAAGCTTGTAGATAGGCCTGGATTTCCATTTCCATCAGCTCTGACCCATCTCGCTGGTGTTTGATGAATGTTTTAATTTGTAATGCCCAACAACTTACACATTTTTGTAAACAACTTCTGTATCTTAAATGTTATAAAATGAGTCACATATATAAATACTCTGTCTCCATCTTCTCATTTAAATGTGGAATTGCTGAAACTGTCTACGTAAGAATATCATTTTTGTTAATGGTATCTCAATATTTTGGCTTACTGTTTTTAATAAATGCAAGGACAAACCATACAGCTGCAGGAATCTTTTCCCCATATTTAATTATTAGCCTATCTGACTTCAGATGAAGTCTTAAAGTGCTCTTTGTAAAGTAAAATGAACTTTATAAAGTCTACAGAACTTTTTCTGTGTTCCCTGTTAACATTCTTTATTTTAATAACAGACTTCTGTGTAATTAATCCCTAGGAGTTTGCCATCACATAATCTACCCTGTGTACGAACTGTTCCGTGTGTATTTTTCTGGGAACAAGACCTCTGGAAAAAAATAAACAAATAAACAAAGATCCAAAAAAATAAAATCAAGCACAAGAGGACAGATTGTGTGAAATACAACCAGTCTCACACACTTATAAACCAGGCAACAAGGACAGACGTTCTCCATCCATCTTATCAGAGATTTGGGAAAAGGAGATTTCACTCTAAAGAATTTTACCCTTTGACAGGAAACTGTAATATTTCTTTATTTGGAGCTAAAGAATAGGGCAATCCTAAATAAATGCTGTATAACTACTGCTATTCAAGTAGTATTCTGTGTTGTTGTTGTTTTTAATTGGATTGTCTCCCACACTTTTTGTCTAATCACATAAGCTAACAATTTGGTTGAGAAAAATCCTTATGAACTAAAATTCAAACAATAAAACTAAAATTTTAGTATTTCTCATAAAGTCATTTCATACACGGTAAGCAATGCTCAAGCAACAGTAAACCACTATACATTCATTATTCTTGAAACTTGCAAAACTCTCATTTCAAAATAGAGAAAAACATAATTTTTGCAGAGTGAATGCGAACCACACTCATTCCATTAAAAAAAAAAAATCCTGTAAAAACAGAAATTGGCGATTTACTCTAAGAAAACACACCAAAAACTGGGAAGAAACTTGAGGATGCTTAAATTTCCACTGTGGAACAGCTTCTGCTGCCCAGTGAGAAGGGGGAAAAAAAACAAAAAAAAACAAAAAAAAAAACCCTACCTGTGACAGGATGGGAGAGCACGCTAGGACTATTTAATATACCCAGAGAGGGGAAAACGAGGCAGGTCCTTCACCTGCGCAGTGAGGGAGCTGACAGAACAGGAATACCTATACCAAGAAGAAAGCCAATACAAATTCTGTAGTCGCTTGTCACATCAGAGAAAGACAAGAAGGCAGTATTTGTAAGAAAAACTAGACCAGGACACAGCAGACACTGATGAGCTTAAAGTACCTTTTAACTAGAGGAAATATTAGTGAGGTGCTGAAAGTTGCTGCCACCAACTGGGCATCGGGCAGACTTTGGGGTGACAAATCACTTTCACTTCATAAACTGGGCATTTACATTAAAATGGTAAACAGGTTTCACTGTAGTCAGAAAGGTTAATTTTAAAACTGGTAATATTTTAACTAGCAAAAATAGACATTTCAAGCAATAACTGGAAAAATTCACCACTGCTTCCTTGATGATTTATACAGCAGAGAGCATGCTTCAAAGACTTATTCATGTGAGACAGTAACAGCAATAAGCAGAGAGAATACATTTTAAACGCTATTCAAATTTAACATCAGAATCGGTATTTGTTTAAAATAAATCAGAAGACCTTTGACCTAGCAATTCTATTTTTATGAATTGATACCATACATAAATTTGCACATATACACACATACAGGCATGTAGAAGAATGTTGAGAACAGCCAGAAATTTAGTACAATCTAAAGAGCCATCATTCGGGAATGGTTCCAGGCACATTATGGAATTCTATACATCAAGAAAATGTGTGTGGGGAAGCCAGGATGGCTCAGTGGGTTGAGCCTCGGGGAGAGAGGCTCAATTCCAGCCCCAGCCCATTTGGACCCATATGCTGAACTGAGGTATGTTTCCAATGCAGGAGGCTCCAGTTTAGTTCTTGGCCCCCGGTTCGGACCCTGGCTCAAGGGGCCATGTCTCCCATGCAGGAGGCCCCCAGCCCAGTTCCCGCCCTGCTTGGCCCACCTGTGTGGAATGAAACCATGTTGAAAACTGATGACGTACAACTATGGAGACTGCTCTGGGCCCTCCCCCTTCTCTCTGTCTCTCTGTGTCTCTCTGTCTCTCTGACTGTCAAAAAAATAAAATAAACCTTAAAAAAATACAAAATGTGTGAGGTAGACCCATATGAGTCAATAGATGGATACACCAAAGATGTATAAAAGTGAAAAGGTTCAAAATGGTATATACAGTATTCCATGTAGAAACAAGGATACACATACATACATACATGTGCATATATACATATTTATGTATATATGGATTTGTGTTGTGTGTATATACACATGCCTATAATATCCACTCCCCACAAAAAATGCACAAGAAAATGGTCTCTGAGAGGTATAAGGAGAAATACTTGTAACTGTATATCTTTTTATATTATATTATCATTTTTTAGTTCCACAAATATGTATATGCAAAAACCTAATAGATAAAATGAGAATTATAAAAATAGTAACCCTTATATTATAAAGATTCACTATTATAGTATATATTTTAATATTATATTATACTATAAAGTTAATTGAAATTATTTTTAAAACCTTTATCTATACATATACATATATATGTAAAATTTTAAAGATAACATTAGAATTAGAAACAGTCATATTCGCTGTTCTTGTTAATGGAATGTTTTTAGAAAGACTTTATAAATAATTTGCAATAGGGTAATGTCTGCGTTAGTAACCAAATACTAATGAGAAACAGAGAGGGTTATCTCTCAATAGTCATAAAAAATGTAAAACCCAACAGAAGTAAGTACTAGTGTGAGTAACAGTGTGGACATCCTGTTAAGCAGCAAAGCTTAGTTTCTGTTTTCACATTCAATCTGTGCGCTCCAAGAAAACACACTGGTTGGTGACAGCACATAGAGATGAGACACATGTCTAGCCAGGTCTGCTGTCTCCCTACAGACTACCATCCACAAAATCAAACCCTCACTTTCTGTCTCTCTCTACAGAAACACAATGGCATCACGCTTTAGCATTAAGATAACACTATATAGCAGAAACGTTTTTGAAGGAAAAATGCCGGAGTAAATAAGGTCTCTTTTGAGAACAAACGAAAATCAGAGTTTCCATCCATCTACAGAACTTGTCGTGGGCCTTGCACACAGAGCAATAAATGCCTCCTGCCTGATCAGGATTAGGGTTGCCGTGATAAGCAAACTTTCCCTCAGACACCGTTGGAATCCTGGGTATTCTTTTCACAAAGACCAAGGCAGAACTACATTCATCATAACTATTTCCTGGGTTTAGACAACCATGCATATTTTATCACAGCCTAAGTGCTTGGTTCTGACAATGATCTGTGTCCACAGTCTAGACCAGGACTCACAAACCGGTCTGTCCGATTACTGCAGTTTTTCTTCTTTACCTGGGCCACACAAGCACAAATTTCACCACGTACACGAAGGTTATCCAGAAAGTATCCAGCCTTCGTATAATTAAAACCGCCTATAACAAAAGAGAGTAAGTGAAATGTTCAGCCACATATCCCAGTAGACAACAGCACTTGGTCACTCAGGGCCCTGCAGTCAAGCTACAGATCTACTCAAAAATTAGAGCAGCAATGAGAATCATAAGAACTTAATAGAAAACCTCTGTGTATTTTCTGTCTGGGTTCACTTAACAGGCTCCTCCAAGATGTAAAATGGGTCATTTACAGTCAGTCCTGCTGCTTCTATGGAGACTTAAATTTAAACAATCTCAGAAAGAGATTTCTCTTGCAATTTGAACAAATTTAAAAGACGTGTATTCCACCCTTCAGTTCAGAGGAGTGACAATTCGTATACAGTCAGCCTGCCTAATTTAAACATTTCCTGGTGAAACATTTTCTGTAATAGGGGGCATGATCCATTGCATACAGATTCATACACCACTGGTTAGAAACACCCCTTTAAGGACTGGTCACAGCAGTATGACTGCCCAGTGAAATGATGAGCTCTTACAACCCAAAAAAAGTTCTCAGAAACGGTTGCTCTATTTTGCCCCCAGTGTAGACATCTGAAGAGCAGTAGCACCCACCCCCCGCCCCCACCCCCCAAAAAAGCAGTTCCCAATTTTAATAAGCATAACTTGAAGGAAAGTCAACTCATGAACTGTGCGTCTTCTCTGTCATTGGAATCCCTTCCTCTCCTTGCTCTTTTGCAAATAGAGCATCTGCAAAGACGCCTACCGGGCAAGTACTTTCCCCTAAACCCAACCGGAATTTGGTAGGAAAGGAAAGGAATGGACTTCTCTCAGTCACAGCTCCTCCCCTTCTTCCTCAAAGAACACTTCTGGCTTCCCAAAATCAGTCTCGACAATGGCCCAAGATTCCTTTCCAACATGACCTCGCCTCTGGGGTAGAAATCCTTTTAAAAGTAGGAGCAAGGTGGTTTAGCCTCGAATGCGTTGAGGACTGGGTAACCAATGCACTTCTAAGGTGTCTTGCCAAGGATCCTTCTAACGTCGTGAATTGGCCCTGACAGTTTCTCTGATTCTGGATACTCGAGAAAAAGGGAGGGGAGACCCCACCACCAGAGGAGCTGGCCGGTTCCATTACCCTTTAAGCGCGTCGTGTCCTCCACCGCCTCTTCTCTTGGCCCGACTGGCTCTGGTTTCCTTCACGTTCCCAGCCTCCAAATTGGTGTCCGCCCCATGGCTCGTGTAGGACGCTAAGAGCACGGTAAATCCCAGGGCGACCTCCAGCAGCCCCCCTCTGCGCATGATGCCGAGCGGCTGCCGGCTCCCGCCGCCTCTCGCCGCGCCCCGGGCTCGCTCCGCGGCCGCCGCTGCGCCCTTCAGCGCACCGCGCCGCCGGGGTCCCGCTCTCCCGCCGCCCGATCCCCGGGCCGGGCTCCTCCCGCCTTCTCCAGGCGCTGCTCCCACTTCAGGCGGGCCGTGCCAGCTGCAACAGACAAATCGCCGAGGCGGGAGACACATTCAGGGCATCGGGATGCTGGAGCTTCGCGGTCCCCGTGCCCCAACCCAGCCCGCGCGCCGCCTGCGCGTGGCGCAGTTACTTCGGGTAAGTGAAGACCGTTTGGTCCACAGCTGGCTGAACAGCGCAGGCCCCCGGCGGCAGCGGCTCCAGCCAAACCCACGGCCTCCCGGACGCCGCCTGCAAAGCGCGCCACCAAGTACCCATGTCTCGAGCGATCCTCCGCCCCGGGGCAAGCTCCCTGGGTTTTGTGTTTTAATGGCACAAATTGCGCGCCACGCGCGCTCTGAACGCCCCAACTCCCGAAGCCTGTCCCCGAAGCCAAGTCGCGGGGCTGGGAGCCCCACCGCGCCGCGCTGTCCCCGGCCGGCTCCGGGCGCTGCCACCGCCCCCCGAGCATCTGACGCGGAGCCCTGCACCGGGAGCCCCAGGCCAGGAAGCTGTCAGGCAGGGGAGGGCCAGCGCCAGCTGTGGACGTTCTGGGACAGCCCCTCACCCCCGTCCCTGCCCCTGCTCTCCGCGCGGCGCAAACGCAAAAGCCTCCGTGGCTGGAGCTCCAGCCCCGGTGGCCGCCCGACCCCTGTCGGGACCCCGGCTGCACCCACTGGAAAAGCGGCGGCTCCGGCTCCCGAAGCGGCGGCGGCGGCTCTCCGTGGGTCCTGGCCGCGGCAGCCGCTGCCCTGCTCCGCCCGCGGTTGTCCCAGCTGTGGCCGCCTGTCCGTCCGTGGCACCCACAGGCTCTGCCGCGGCTCCCGCGCCCCCTCCTTTCCCCACCTCTTCAAGTATCGTCTGAGCAGCGGTTTCTCGCGAGAGAAATACTTTTTTTAAAAAAAGAAAGAAAAAGAAAATGACACCCCCTCCTACATCCCCCTCATCACTACCCCACCCCTCGGCCCCATCCATCCTCCCTTTCCACTCCCCTTTGCCAACCACCGCCTCGGCGCAGGGGCCTCGCTCGCTCGCAGGATTGGCGCAGTGGGAGGAGGCAGAGGTGACCGGGTCCTGCCTGGCCTGGGACTGTGGGTTTGGGGCTGAGCGGTTAGGGAACGCGAAGGAGTGGAGTAGCGGTTCAGCCAGAGCTGAGGCTGGGAGGTCAAGACCCAAGATCGGCTTCTCCCGTGATCTGTGAAACCGGAGGGCGCGGAAAACTGCCACCTGCACCAAGAACGCGCGCTGGAGACGGCGGTCCGGGAGGCCCCGGCGGCCCCGGCGACAGAGGGGACCCGTCCTCGCTGCCCACGCCTCCTCACTGCGCCTTTCGGGCCGGGCACCGAACGGAGGCCGGAAGCTGGGGCCGGGAGCATCGCGGGCCGGGGCCCCGGCAAGGTCTGATGAGCGAGCGGGGGAAGGGACCCCGCCGCTGCCTCTTGCTGCCCAGCAGCGAGAGCTCCCTTTTAGGTGCGGTTCTTCTGAAGCTCGCTTCAAACCACTCAGGTTGGATCCAGAAAGTTCCAAGAGTCTGAGTCTGATTCGGACCCAGAGGCCTGTGAATGGTGGAACCTGGGTTTGGGATGGGGGCAGTGAAAGGATGGTCCTCTTGCCCAGCCTACAGCTGAGACTGAGCCTCTCCAACGACCCTATTTCACTGCTTCCAAGGGCGACACACGCACACTCACAAGGTCTGCCTTTCCAGGACAAGCAAAGCGCAGTGACCTTGAAGAATACAGTATTTATGACTTCCTTATATGGATAAGGCCCTATAATGGTTTAGGAGGGCAGGAAATCTCACCCTGGTCCCCGGCGGCTGGAACTGGAGACCCCCAGAAAATCCCCATGCATCAGCCACCAGCTATCAAGCCAGAAATAAGAGCTCAGCACAAACAAATCCTGCTGAAGGGGGGTTTCCATATATGCAATTGTTTGTGCCAGATAATAGGATATAGGGACCTGGGCGCGTTATTTAACTTCTTTCCAAATGTAAGATGGGAATAGTAATGTTTACCACACAGGGTGAAATGGTCATGATGAGCCTGCTGAACTGTTAGGACATGTGAAGTCGAAGAAGAAAACAATGAAATTGTCAAAACTAGAAGCCCATTTAAAATCATAGTCCTATAAGTACGTGGTCTAGTTTAAGTCCTCACCTACAAAAATTCTGATAGAAGATTCATAAACCGGAACCTTATCCTTGCATACCTTTGGTTGAGTAAAGACAATCACTTGTTCAAGAAGTTATTTACTGAATACTATGTACCAACTGGTACATGGTTGATCCAGGGTCCTTGGTGAGCAAGGCAGAAATGTTTTTCCTCAGGCAGTCTACAGGGGAACATAAACTTAAACAAATAATGACCCAATTGTTAAATGCCAAGAGGGAGAGGTACTGGGTATTTGCTTGGAGGATCTGTAAAAGGGGGACTTGACCTTGGTTGAGGCTGGTCAGGGAAGGCCTCCCTGAGGAAGTGTTGTTTAACTTAATTCCAAACACATGGCTACCATCTACTTAGCGTAGTGATTCTCAAACCTGGCTGTACAGTAGAATAACCTGGGAGTGTGTGTGTTTTGTTTTGTTTTGTTTTTTTAAACCTGACACCAGGCAGAACCCAACTCCTGGAGGTTCTGATTTAAATAGTCTGGAGTGGAGCCTTGAATACAGTTAAGAGCTGCCTAGGTAAGGAGAGGTAAGGGAGTTGTTCAGATTCAGAAAAGGACCTCTATGCACAGGGACCATGGCTCAGGAGCAGGGCTATTGAAGATTCAGGAAATCTTGTCCTGCCCACCAGTTTTATGGAATGTTCTGCACCTTCTCTGGAATCTGGAAACTGCCTCCTTTCTCTACACTCCAGCAGCCTATGAGGCACTCTGTACTCTCTTTTAGAATCTTCTAGTCAGTGACATGTGGACAGTAGCAGCTGAACACAGGGCTTTTCTAAGACTTTTGCCCTTGAAACAAAGAGCCAATGCTGGTATCCTGCCAGTCCCCCATTCCAGCATTTCTGAAGCTTTCTATTACCTTTAATCCAACCCTAAACTATCTTCCAGGGCGTCACCTCACAGGGAGAAACGTGTATTAGAGTAAATGCTTGCTTCTGGCCTTTGTCCTCCTTTTTCTCCTCTTTTTCCTTGGCCCCTTCTTCTAGTGGAGAAAAGACTTCCTGCATCCTCTTTCAGATGGAATTCAAGGCCATATGTGCCCCTCTTTGATTAGAAAGTCTCATGACTTCCACCATTAACCATAATATTGGAAGATCTACAGGGAAAGAGGGGAAAAAAACTGATCCCTAAAGGGAAATGCATTTTTAAATATGTAAGAAACATTCACATTATCTAGGCAATCAACATGTATTAGAGCAGTGTGCTACCAGTAACAAGGTTCAGTAACAAATAAAGAAAAGCCATGTCTTTGCAATAAGATTTTCTTAATGCCAAATGATTCAGAAGCCACCTCTCTTTAAACTTGTCACAAATTATAATGTTCACAAAATAAGTTCATGGGCTAGAATTACCTTGTCCCTCCTCTTCATTTCAAAGAATTCTGTCCATCCTAAGAGCATCCGCTCAAATTTCTACTTGTCCAAGAAGAGTTTTAGCTCATGAGGTCTCTCTCTTGTTCAAACATCATTGAATATTTATTAAACTGAATCATTCATTTATAATTTATTAATTGTAATACATAATAATAGTATGCCTACTATATGCCAAGCACTGTTAGGCACTGGCCATTGGGATGTATATTGGATTGCTATAGTGAAATATATATTTCTGTAGTTATTATACTTGTTCTCCTTTAGCTGGATTATGGATATTTCAGGACATGGTTGCACTCCTTCCTTTTTCAAGGAAACTTGTAGAGTGTGCTAAAAACTGCTACAAAAGATAACTAGTTTGTTGGTTGTTCCTTGATCAATTGTGATCTTTTAGCATTTTAGCATCAGTACCACTCTCATCACTTTATATCTCCTGAATAAATATCAGTGTCAGCAAGGGTTCTCTGTCTACAAGCAAGAAAACTAACTCTGGACAATTTAAGTTAAAAAAAACACTTAAGGTATTATCAGGTTATGAGATGGCTCATTGAACTTGACCTTAGGGTAAAATGAGGAGTAGTGCAGTTCTGAACAGAAGCAGTAGAAACAAATAGAGAATCTCTTCAGGGTGATAATACTTGGGTGAATCAAGTCCAACCATTTTGGTCCTTTTCCACCTCTTTTAGGGTTCAAGTTTGAAGGCTAGAGTCCAGTTAGCCTTGCTACCTTAGGGAACCTGCCCATAATCCTAGCCATGGGATGATGGAGAATCTTGATGGATGATTCCAAAAAGAATGCATGCTGTGGGAAAGGGGTTACTCCATGACAGATGACCAAAACACTATTACCAAAAATCAGGGGCATTGATGCTTTCAGACACACACACAAAATGTCCAGATGTCCAATACGCCGTCTAAGAACTTTTGAGGATGTTTATAGTTTACTGAGATAAAGCATTTCTAAGGTCATAAGAAATACACTCTAAAATCAGATTCTAGGTTTTTCATTGGAAACTAAAGCATTACTTTATGAAATGAGTAAACTAGATTCTCATGTAGCCCCAATTCCCTCCATTGATAGTGGCAAATAGATCATTCATGATACAACCAGGTGTTATATCATCAAAAACTAGTTTTTGAATCTTTGTGAATGGCATAGAATTTTGCAATTACAAAAGTATGCATACAGAGAAGCCGGGATGGCTCAGCAGGTTAAGCACTCACTTTGCAGCCCTGGGGACTGAGGATCAAATCCCGGCCCCATCCTATGCAGACTCATATGCTGAACTGGGGTGTGCTTCCCATGCAGGAGGACACCAGTTCAGTTCTCACCCCCTGGTTCAAACCCTGGCTCAAGGTGGCATGCCTCCGATGCAGAGGCCCCCAGCCCAGTTCCCATCCTGTGCAGCCCCCACCCACCTGTGTGGAACAAAACCATGTCAAAAACTGATGATGTACAACTATGGAGACTGCTCTGGGCTCTCCCCCTTCTCTGTGTCTCTCTCTGTCTCTGTCTGTCAAAATCAATAAAATAGATCTTTACCAAAAAAAAAGACCAAAATATGCATACAAGTTCTGACAATTAAGTTCACGAACTTGCCATCATGCGCTTCCGTTGGCAGCACTGTACAAACTCAGTAAGATTTCATAACCATGGTGTGTCAGTGTCACACCTCTGTTCATGTTGATGTGTGGCGGGTCTTGTTGAGTGGTATTTATTATTGTTGTTGCAGGTTTTTGTGTGTTGCTGTGAGACTGTCAGAGCTTGAATTAGAGCAATGAACAAACAGTAAATTTCTTGTTAAACTTGGCAAGACTGAAAATGTTACCAGCGACATGTGAGTCCAAGTTGATGGGGATAAGAAGAAAAGATCTGTGTACAAATGGATTCAATGTTTTTCTGAAAGGAAAGCGTCACAGATGAAGAGAGGTCAGAGCAGTCAGTGATGAGCAGAACTGACAAAAACATTGTAAAAATTTGTTGAATTGTGTGTCAAAATCATCAATTATGTGAGAAGCCTAGCAGATGAAGTAAACATGGATAGAGAAACAGGAAAATCTTAATTGAAAATCTTGGCATGTGAAAGGTGTATGCAAAAACGGTCCTACAGGAGGTCACTGATGAACAAAAGCAAAGGAGAGTCCAAGTACCCCAAGACCTTTTAGAGAGGCAAGGTGCTGTTTTGGGCCATCTTATCACTGGTGATGTAACATGGGTGTACTAATATGACCCTGAAACAAAGCATCAAGTGCACAATGGAAGTCAGCCATTTCTTCACTACCATAAAAGTTCCATCAGTCCAAATCAAGAGAGATCGTTCCTTATGAATTTGTACCAGTTGGACAGTCAACCAAGTTGACTATTTAGAAATGTTGAAAACACTGCATGAAAAAGTTAGATAAAAAAGACCTGAACTTCTGGACAACTCACACATGGCTCTTGCATCACGACAACACACCAGCTCACATGGCACTGTCTGTGAGGGAGTTTTTAGCCAGTAAACAAATAATTATACTGAAACACTCTCCCTACTCACCTGATCTAGCCCCCAGTGACTTTTTTTCTCTACCCAAAGATAAAGGAAATATATTGAAAGGAAGAGATTTTGATGACATTCAGGACATAAGTGTAATATAACACTGGCTCTAATGGTCATTCCAGAAAAAGAGTTCCAAACTTGCTTTGAGGGGTGGACTAGGTGCTGGCATCACTACATAGCTTCCCAAGGGGAATACTTCAAAGGTGACCTTAGTGATATTCAGCAATGAGGTATGCAGCACTTTTTCTAGGATGAGTTCGTGAATTTAACTGTAAAACCTATATAATAGCTATCAGAAAGCATACCTACTTATATCAGGAAAACAGTACCTTTGCATATATAATGTCACTTAATCCTCACCACAACCTTATGGTAGATTAAAATATATGGCCCCAATATTTCCTTTCATCTTCCATCAAGAAGTGGGTATTCCCCAGCCCTTTGAATCTGAGTTGGTCTTGTGGCTTCCTTTGACCAGTAGACTATGGTAGAAGTGACATTATTTGACTTCCAGAGTTAGGCATTAAGAGACCTTGCAGCTTCCTCCTTCTCCTTCTTAAATGTTGCCCTGAGATGGTCATGCCTTGTAAAAGTCCAGAGTTAAAAACCATGTCCCATTCTAATTTGAGACTCTTGCTGAGCCATCAACTAAATGCAGCCACATGTGTGATCCCAGCAGATTGGCAAAGAATTGCCCAGTAAACCCACAGAATAAATACAGCATTGAGGGGAAGCCAGTATAGCTCAGTGGGTTAAGCACTCATTTTGCACCCCTAGGGACCAAGGATCAAATCCTGGCCCCATTCCTTTCTGACCCATATGCTAAACTGGGGTGTGCTTTCCATGCGGGAGGCCCCAGTCGGTTCTCACCCCCCTGGTTTGGCGCCTAGCTCAAGGGGTCCATATAACTATGGAGACTGCTCTGGGCCCTCCCCTTCTCTCTGTCTCTATCTGTCTCTATCTCTCTCTGTTTCTGTCAAAAACAAAATAAATCTTATTAATAAATAAACACATCATTATAATTTTAAGTCACTTAATTATTACACTGGTCTATTATACAGGAATAGATAACTAATACAAACTTATGAAGGAAAGTACTTATGCCCCAATTTTATAGATGAATAAACTCATATTCAGAATAGTTAAGAAATGTATTGAAATTCATAGAATTAGTACTAAAGGCAGGGCTGGGTTCAAAACCGTGCCTCTGACAACAAATCAAAGGTACTTTTCATTTCGTCATCATACCTCATCCATCTTCCACAAAGCTCTCCATCAAGATCTAGGATTGACGTAGGCTGGGCCACATTCCTTGAGCTTCACCACTATCTGAATCCATATTGCATGCTATTTGAGAGCTCCATTTCTTCCATGCTGCAGTCACTAATTATCCCCAAGAAATAAGGGATCATAACAGCTGCTATATTCAACCTCTCTGCATCTCTGCTTCAGTGTCTAGATCCCAGTCACGTCCTCATTACATAGAACAATTCCTTGTACATAACAGATGCAAAATGACTATTTGTTGAATGAGCAGACTTTTTCAAGATGGTGGCAACTTTAAAACCCAACCCTATTTTTCCTCATCACTTTGTGTGTTAAGGAAAGGTCTACGCCTCTCCAGCCATTGACGGAGAGTATGTCATGTTGCCTGATTGTGCTTCAGTTATTTTATTCCTGCCTCCTAGGAGGTGATATGAATGGATGGGGGTTAGCTTTGAAAAAGAACTGCTGGTAGAATTACGTTGCCTGCTTTCTAGTGGAGTACCTCTATGTATGTCCCATTACTTCTTAAATTATTGTTTAGTTTGTTTGTTTGTTTACTTAACCAATTTTAATGGAAAGCCAGGCACTGTGTGCCAGACATGTGTCAGAAGCTGAGGCTTCAACCATAAAAGAGATGCCATTGCTCCCTATTGTAAGAATCCTAAGGTCTTGGGCCTTGGAAGAGGGCCTTACGGTGACAACTACCATTTATTGAGCCTTGGTTGTACAGACACTGTGTTAAGGAGGAGGTTAGTAATGTTCTTCCCATTCTACAGTTTTAGAGAGTTAAAGGCTTAAGGAACAGCAGTTTAGACGATGTACTGAATGGGAGAAGAGATTCACAAATAATACATTTGATAAAGAATTAATATCCAAAATATATAGGAAGCTTTTACAATATAACACCCCCAAAAATTTTAAAGATAAAAAACAATCAAATTAAAAAATGGGCAGAGGACCTAAATAGATATTTCTCCAAAGAGGACATAGAGATGGCCTACAGACGTATGACAAGACACTCAACATCACCAGTCATCAGGGACATGCAAATTAAAACCACAATGAGTTATCACCTCAATGAATAACTATCAATAAATCAACAAATAA
>PVKE010013178.1:0-36996 GCA_004027555.1 Craseonycteris thonglongyai | reverse complement strand
AGAGAGAGAGAGAGAGAGAGAGAGAGAGAGAGAGATACAGAGACACAGAGACAGAGAGAGAACTGAACTGGGGGAACTCCCCAGTTCAGCACATGGGTCCGCACGGGCCGGGTCCGGGACTCGATCCCCAGACCCGGGCGCTGCAAAGTGAGCGCCTAACCCACTGAGCCATCCCGGCTTCCCCTCATTTCATTTTTTTTAGATATATTTTTTATTGTTTTTGACACAGAGAGAGAGAGAGAGAGAGAGAGAGAGAGAGAGAGACAGAGAGATACAGAGACAGAGAGAGAACTGAAATGGGGGACCTCCCCAGTTCAGCATATGGGTCCGCACGGGCCAGGGCCAGGATTCGATCCTCGGTCCCTGGTGCTGCAAAGTGAGTGCTTAACCCACTGAGCCATCCTGGCTTTCCCATTTCATTTTTAATAGTATCAAAATTAATTTATATTCAAATATCATTAATATGATAAACCTGCATTTCAGCAATATTTGATAAATGCTTTTATTGTTTATGAAATGATAATATGATTAGGCGGAGATTAGACATGTTGAGTCATGTCTAATGGGAAAGAGTAAGAATTAAAAAAACGATGCCAAATAAAAGAGAAATCTCTAACTCTTAATATGTTAACATTTTCTTAGCCCTATAGTAAACAATATTATAATGAATGATTTGAATAAAAGAAAAAAAATGCTCATCAAAATTTTATATGAGGTACGAAAAGAACAAAACCAGTTAAAACCAGACAAAGATTTAAAATATTATCAATAGACTGGAATAATGGGTCAAATTAAACAAATGAAGTTTAATTGGAATAAATGTTTTAGATGGGCATAATTCATTTAATTACAATATACAATGTAATTTGAAAAGCTGAGTGATAAGAGACTAAGATATCTTAGTTAAGACTAACTAAAAGTTCAATCTGTTATGAGTTTATGCTATGCTGTACTATGAATTTCATCTAGAATGTGGGAAATGAGTCTTACCATATTTATTTCTGATCATAACCATAGCTGAAGCACTGTATCAGATCAGGGCAACATACTTTCAACTGACTATCAATAACATGGAATGTTAAAAGAAAACAGCCTACCTAGTAAACTATTTTTAAAGTAACTGCTATATAAACAAGGCATGACTATATCCAGAATAGAAATGAAGTAAAAAAAGAGAAATTAAGGCTCTTCACATTCTCAAATTTCCATCTTCCTCATCTTGCAAAATACCATTCTTTTGTTCAAACCATAAAAACAGAATTTGTTCTCTTTTTTATTCTCTTTTTAAAAACTTCTATCTTAACCATCAGAATACCTTAGCAATTCTACCTCCTAAATGTATTTCAAATCTGTTCACGTCTTTCCATTTTCACTTTGCTTCTCTAGTCTAAACTATAATAATCCCTTCCAACCACAAATAGCCTTCTGTCGGTCTCTGTCTTCACCGTGGCTCTTATGTTTACATTTGTCAAAAGGTAAATCTGATCATGTTTTCTCTTTGGCTTTAAAATCCAATTCACTGTCCGAGATGCTCAGTCCTTATGTGAGCCACAGAAAAAAAAAAAAAAAGGCACAAAATACAGGAAAATATGGCCCTTGACCCTATAACCAACATTATCTCATGTTACTTGATTTTGTTCATGATACTCCTGCCACACTGGATTTCATTCAAACCTTTGAACCTGACTGCACTAAATTAAGCTACTGCGTGCCACAGGTCCCTGTGCAAGCTCTTCCCTCTGCCTAGAACATTTTCTGTCCTAAACTTTGCATGGCTAGCTTCTCATCCTTCAGGTCTTAACTTTCAATATTACTTCTTCAGAAAAACATCCCTTGACAATATTATCAGAAATAGCCTTCTTCCTACTATTGTTTATCTCAGCACTCTGCTTATTTCATTCATAACATTTATCATAGCTTTCTTTGTTTATTTCTTGGGTTATATTTGTTTTTCTTTTAATATTATAATATTTTTAATCTAGTCCATGTGGGCAAGGACTTTACTTGCCTTATCTATTCAGTGCCAGTAAAGGCCCCTGGCACTCAGGAGACACCCAATAATTATTTGTTAAATGCTGAATGAATAGTACCAAAAAGAAGGTCAGAAAAATTATAAGAAAGTTTAGAAATTTTGAGTCAATATAATATAAAATAAAAGTCATTTTTTGGGAAAGACATAATTTTATTTATTTTATTTCATGTATTATTACATTTATTGGGGTGACATAGGTGACATGGGGTTTCATACAAAGGAAGGCATAAACATAACCATCTTGTAAAAATAATTATATCTTTACTCAGGCACATCACTCTATCTATTCTGTTGATTCTGTATTGCAATAAGCCAGTGAACCAAAAAGGTAAAAAAAGAGCTCTCCTTTGATGGTATGAGTGGAAAAGCTATGAAAAACTCATCTATAATAGGTATGGAAGTGGGAAGAGATCTATGTATATTATTAAATCCCATCTAAATATAATTTTTAAATTCTCATAGTGTTATTGAAAATCAGAATAGATTAACTAAGGAGCTATAAGGCTTCTTGTAATTGAAAAACTAAGTACCTGTTTGTAAAATATCAGATGCATGATTGTACTAGATATTTATTTCCCCCAAGAGACATGATAATTCATCATATAGACACTTAGTGGGAATAAAGATAACAATTTCCTCTACCTTCTTTCTAAACCAAGGGAAAATATTTTATACTAAACTCTTCTTAAAAATTAAGACTAGGGAAGCCAGGATGGCTCAGCGGGTTAAGTGCTCACATTGGAGCCCTGGGGACCGAAGATTGACTCCCGGCCCTGGCCCGTGCGGACCCACGTGCTGAGCTGGGGAGTGCCCCCAGTTCAGTTCTCACTGGGGTGAGACTCCGGCCCAGTTCCTGCCCTGTGCAGCCCGCCCACCTGTGGGATGAGACCATGTGGAAAAACTGATGATGTGCAGCTGTGGAGACTGTCCCGGGCCTTCCCCCTTCTCTCTGTCTCTGTCTCTGTATCTCTTTCTTTCTCTCTCTGTCAAAAACAATAAAAAAAAATTAAGACTCATCTTCTACCCTTCATTGTTTGAGTTTCCCAACTAGTAGTGTTCTGAAGATTGGGTCTATTTCCAAATTACGTATTATGAAAACCAGAGACCTTAACTTTAAATGAAATTATAAAACATTGATCAAAGCAGATTTTTAACACAGACTCATTCTTATCTATTCCTATTGAACCTATAACTTTCTATTACCTGAATAAGTGTTTGTATTGTCTGTATTAAACATTGTTCATATAAGTAGGCTCCATTTCAAGGTTGATACCAAAAACCTCTCTAGAGTTACAGCCCAGTCACCAGTCCCTTGCTATCCTACCCCATTTTTTTTCATTTTTGTTTGTTATTATTGTTTTTGTTTCCTTTCCTCTTCCCATTCAAGCTATCTTAAAAGTGGTAATACAGAGCTTAAGTTTTCCATATAATAGTTAAAGTGGTAACTTTAGAAATATACCATAACTCAAACCAGAAGAGTTGCTCTTTTTTGGTCTCAGTGAAAACTGTTAGCTCTAACATTTGGCTACACAGTCTCTCATTAGTTTAGTGAGCAGAGCCTTCAACACAGAGGGAGCTAATATATAGTGATATATATATATGAAAAAATGCCACTGAAACTCTGATTTTAATAGTAAGTGCTGGTTAACAGAAAGAAAATAATAACCATGGGCAACAATGCATGATATAAAATAAATTTTATAAGAAATTTATAAAATTTCTTATAAACCTGCCACAACTGGCAGGTTTAACTACTGCTTGAAAAATTGATATGACTATTTGGTCCCAATCTTTATCTTTATCTTAACAAAGAAGACTAGAAGCAATAATATTCTTGATACATAGGGAAGAGAATTCACATACACCCAAAAAGATTTGGATAAGCAAACACAAGAGACACACAATAGATATATAAAGAAATAACGATATTTCTCTTCTATACAAAAAATAGCCAAGGTCAGTAAGGATGGCTAAATATTACATGTTGCTACATATGTCCTGTTAAAGGTTACATGGGAAAAAAGCATCACAGAGGAACATGCTCTCTCAGTTCAAGAACAGTTAAGTTCTAAAGTCTAACCTTAGCAAGACTAGAGGTTCCAAGTGATGATATTACAGTGGATGCCTGGAAATTGCAGTTGTCAACCCCAATAAAAAGAGATAATCTAAACTTTCATGAGATATTAGGGTAGGTCATAATTTCAAGTTGCAAGAATACAATGCTAGTTCATAAATAACGATAACTAATATTAGGTAAAAGGCACGAGAAAATTTCAGAGTGTACAGGTTTTCTTTCTTTGAAAATCTCTCCAGAAATGTATTGGATTATTATTTTTATAACAATGCAATTATATTCAGAATACTAATTTCCTAATACATTTATTATACTGTCTAATAGCCAGCATATTGTATAGTAATAATTGAAAATAATTCTGTTTCTGGTTTGCATACAGATAACATTTTTTAAAAGTACATAATTCCACATAATAAATATCATTTTGTTTACAACTGTCAAAGCATGTATGGCACTCTACCTTAACTCATAGTTAAGTACATTTTTCACTCCTAAATAAAATTACACTCTCTGATAACTAGGACTGTGGCTTACTTATCTCAATATCCCTACACCACTTTGAATTTGTCAATCTCTTATAGTATCAACTCACATTACTTTATTCAACCAAAATGTACTAAGTGCCACCTATATCCAAAGCACTATACTAAGCATAGGTATAAGTTATTATTTTGTTAATATTTAAATTCTACAATTCTCAAAATGTTTCATAATTTAATGATTTATTTTCTATGTAGATGTGGAAAACATGAAAACTAGATAAAGACATTGAAAGTGAGAAAAACACAATAGAAAGTATAGGCTGAATTGCACTCCTGATAAAAATCTGTATTTTATTAAACCATATTTATTAACTTAATTGGTTAAAAAGATTTTTTTCAATTAGTACATTTAATTGTTATGAAATGAAAAAGACATAGTATGTGTCAGCAATATAAGTTAATACTGCTTAAGTAATCTCCAAATGAGACAAGTTCATATGCTGGTGTAAAGTTTGTTAATGGACAACAAAACAAAATTTTCTAGAGGAAAAAGTAACCATGTTCTCTTGACAGTAAAACATATAGCTAAAGAGTCTATATTTCTAGGTATTTTTGAACACTGTCTATATATATGAACAGAGGAGCAAAGAGCAACAGTTAGGGACTGCCAACATTTTACGGACATTTAGGTTGATCTTCTAGATCCTAAATACCTTAAGCAAATCCAGCATTTTATACAGTTTATATAATTTCAATTGGAGTTTAGAATGTAAGAAGTTGTTATATTTACCATAAATAAAACATATTAATAAATTAACATAGTAGTTATATACATAATTGTATTTCTAAAGGAATGCTTATTATAATAAACTTAAATATGTATAAGTAAATACATATTGATAAACTACCAAATTGACTTAACTGTTACTCATTTTCTAAAACTGAAGTTTTAGTCTCCTGTAAATGAGAGTAATATACTCATTTCGGAAGTTAGGAATATCTCTAAATGTTGTTTCACATACACTTTTATTGCAATACTAAGGACTAAAATTACTAATTTAAAAGTAGTATGATTAAGCTCCTTCCATCCCAATGTTACATCCAAGGGCTGTACAGAGAATATCCAGCCATGTAATATGAAAGATAGAGACACTTATGGCTAAAATTTTATAGACAGCCTGTGCATATCCCAGTAACTACAGAGACTCTTGAGCAAAAGGTGGATTATACAATAGATCAATTACATAATGTATATGCCCATATCATGTATATTAGAGGGCTGTCTGGAGAAAATCCAGTTATTCCCAATACAACTAGGACAGTTACATGGCTGGATACTTTCCTAACAGCCCTGATACACACACACACACACACACACACACACACACACACACACACACTCAGGATGTGGAGGGAGAGGGAGAGAGAGAGAGGGAGGGGGTGAGAAAGAAAGATGGAGACAGAGAGAAAATGACCTAATGAAGTGCTAATACTGACCCTGGTAGTCAGCCTATAAGTACAAATCTAAGTCTATGTGGCTTCACAGTGTATTCCATACAGCTTCCTTAATCTCAGCTCTACGATTCATACTGGAACTATTTCAGCTGTGGTCCAAATGCTTATTATTCACGTAAAGTCAAATGTGAAATTCCTATACCTGGATAAAATTACTCAAAATAATAGTTATGAAAATTTTCAAATATGCAAACAGGTTTATATTAGGTTCTTAAGCTATTAAAGTAGGTATTGTCAAAATTCTTATATTTCATTAATCAAAGACTTAAATATGAAGAAATGCCGGCAATTCCCTGAGTTCTAGACAAACACTGCCAGCAAAAATCCAAAATGAGACAGAATATCTCCAAAACTGACTTAAATAGTCCAGAGAGCAGCTATGTGATTTATTCATAGTTCATATTTTTTAATATATGGTGCCTAATTTTCTTTTAGAAAATTCAGTCCTAACTTCTAAATGAGTCATAAAACACAAATCTTGGTCAGACAAGGCTTAGACAAATATTGAAATACTTTGAAATAGCCACTCTCTCACCTTGAGCAAATAAAAATTAATTCTAATTAAGTGGTAAAGAATGGTCATTTTATTGATTTTGTTGTCTTTCTTATTAGAAAAACATGCACAGCTTAAGAAATTTCTCAGGAGCAGTCTTTGCCAAGTAATTTTTATGATGTTATGTTTCAATGGGTTTAAAAATGGTGATAATAGATTTTTTGTATGAGGAAGCAAATAATTTCATGAACATTTTTATGCAAGCTTCAAATTGTTAAAAAATGTTTTTGATGAATTACTAAGTGTATTTCTCTTCAACTTTACACTTATCTTATATGTACAGCTGATATCCCTAGTATCCAATCAGAAATAGGTTTTCTTCCTGTTGTCCAGGGAATGGTGTGCACAGTTCCTTTTGACACTGATGAAAGGTGAATACATAAATCCAGCCCACTTCAGTGAAAATTGACCCATAATTTTGTTTTACCCTGAAGAAAAATACAGTAATAAAGTTTAAAGATGAAAAAAATACAGCTAAATACTCAAGGTGTACCATTAGTTAATAATAGTCAGCAAATACTATATTTTTGCTGCAGACCATGAGTTTCAGATTCGCATTTAGGTGCTCATGAATTCTAATAATCATGGCTCTCTATATAATAGCAGGAATCCTAAAACACAAATGATAGGTTTTTCACATTTCAGTGAACGCAAACGTTAAAACTAAATAGGAAAGCCACGCTTTTTACATATTTTCTTCTATTTCTACTCTACACTAAACATGTTTCTTATAAAATGAGTAGATGCATTTCCTATAAATATCTAGAAGTTGAGAATATACACTATTTCCCACATAAGGACTATGTACCAATTTCAAAAAGTATGAATCCTGTATAAAACTCTAATGGTGTCTATGAAGTAGCATTTTCAATATTTCATTAGCATTTTTAAGATTTGGAAGACAAAATGGCTTGGTATAATGAGTCAGATCAATTGCTCCTAAACAAGTTTCCTACCTCTAATAGTAGCAAATAACAAAGAAACAAACAAACATGCTGTGAAATGTTAAGGCTACCCAGAAAAAATATTTTCATTTTAATAATACTTAAGTATCTACTATTCATTAGTTTACCTACAAAATATATATTTATTATTTTTATATACTTAGCCTATAGCAGCACTTCCATAATAATGAGTTTTATTATAATAGCCACAGTATTTAGTAACCTCTTTACCTTCTCTATTTCTGAGGGTGTTCTAAATTCTAGTGTAACAGGACTGGCAAAATAATGTTTCATTTACATAACTCAAAACTTTGTAAAATCCTCTTTGGTCTATGCTTTAATTTTGACTCGCCCCTTACTTTTAACCTGTCTTCTTTTAATGATAACTTTAATTTTTCCTGCCCACATACAAAAATCTCAGTGATAAGCATAATTCTGTTAGCTACTCTTTTCATTGTAGTACACTGAATTCATATTTTAACAAAATACAATAACTCCATGAGTTATAAATTATAACTCAATATAGAGTCTGGGCTATACTTTTAAATGCAACAAACAGTATTTCATGTCACTAAATATTTGTTGAGTGCCTCCTATATGTATAAAACTGTGCTAAAGGGTAACAAAAATAAATAAAATCCAACCTGCCATAAAGTGGCATATATTTATACAGCAAAAAAATTCACATAAAACAGTCACCTTCAAAGGCAGTCAGATATAAATAAATTTAAGTAGAAATATAAGCCAGAAAAACATTAGTAATAATATTTAAATTAAATCAGAGAAATTAATTTCCTCTAATATTAAAAGAGAACAATGCTTTAGGTCAAATCAGGGACTTAATCTTTTTATTTAATGCTGCAAATTATAGTGAAGACGTAAACATAGTGAGATATAATCCTGGAAATAATCTCATTCTTAAACTAAAGGAGGTAAAGATCAGATTCTAGGAAGGAGGTTTTGGCCTTAGAGTCAAGAACTTAATTTAAGATGAATGAACAAAAGTATTTTAGTACCTACTGTGAAATAGAGACTGTTTTGATGCCATATTTTAGAAAGACAGTAATCTGCTAAAATGGAGGTGAATTGGAGGGAGTACATAAAGCCCTATTTATTAAAAAGAGACTGCTTTCAAATATTAGGTTGGCTGACTGATTCATAGCAACTAAGATTACACAAGGGTTATCTGGAAAAAAAATTCAGCCATAAATGCCTACATTTTTTATATTACATGGCTGGATACTTTCTGGAAAGCTCTCATATATAGTTAATTTTACTGAGCTTAATTCTAATATGGAATCTCACAATATGCAGCAATGGTTCTCTTCTGAAGATAAAACTGCTGGTAGAATATAATGTTATAATTTTGTAGTTATCCTGTCCTTCCTTTACTCTCCTTGCACTCTATGACCTAAGTTAGGAGACAACGAGCATCTTCAGACCAAGAGTTTGCAATTTATCTTTGCTCATAGCCTAACACATAATCCTGGTAATTTGGTACTTATCTCATTCTAGAGCCTTCATCACTATTATACTTCTGTAATGTTTCCCAGTTCTAATTTCACATTTTCTTTGGGCCATTCCCCAAGCCTCCATTCTAGCATCCACTCTTTAGTTAAAGATCTGTCCTTAAGACAGTTCCTAGGCTTTGATTCCTGATGACAGACCACATTAATACCAGCTTTCTGTCTCAACCAGATACAAATTCAATGTTGCTAAACTTTTCATACCCTCCTCCCACATGTACAAATGATTATACAAATTGAACAAAGGGTCATCTCGTCTCTGTCCAGCTTTCCAGATGACAGAGAATAGAGCTTATGACACGTATTGTATATGAAGCTACTTATCAGACCAATCATCCTTTGCTAGTTCCTAACACTGTAAATATTCCATTTCCTGTATTGCTCCCATGTCCAAGTACAAATTTTTCTTAGCCCAACCAATTTTGCTTTAATTATTTTATTTCCTATTACTCTCAAGATAAAATATATGCTAAAGTTCCAATTTGACTAATATTTTTAAAAACTGTTATCAGAAGGTTGAGATCATTGAAAAGCATCTTCAAAAAACTGGGAACATAAATTAGGCAGATGTAAAATAGTAGGTAATACTTTACTTACACAAGGAAAACATGAGGCAAATGGTAAGAATGAACAAGGAGACTGGGGAGAAACAAGAAAAGACTGAACCAGCTGAAGTGTACTCTTTATAACAGAATAATGAGCGAAAACACTGCAAAGGTATTGAAACAAAATTACAAAAGGCCCATAAATTTCTGATCTCTAGAGCCTTTATGAAGCTCTTCCATGAAGACTTCAGAAAACTTTCTATACTCTCTTATCTTTTATCCAAGATATTTCAATACCTAGAAAACTTTAGGCTGATGGGTATAAGGTTTCACTCTTTATTCTCTCCTTTATATCATAAATTAAAAAAAAATTAAATAATCAATCTAGCATTTGGTTATACACTATCCTATACAAAAGTTTGAATAACAAATCTAACTTTTTCATTTTAAATAATTTAATTGGTATGACTGTATCTATGGTATTAAAATGTAAAAAGAGACATTTTTCTTACCAAATAAGAGCGCTCAAGTCAAAATTAATATGCCTACTAACAGCGGTATGCAACTTCAGTTTCCATAATTCCTCTCATAATTCTCTTCGTATGGTAAAGAGAATTTCCTTTCCACTCACACATGTGCCAAGCTAATTCTCATTTCCACAGCTTTGTTCATGTAGCTCTTGTTGTTGTTGGTTAATTTTACCCTTGATCTTTTCTTTTTTGACATTTAATTTGTTTTTATGTTCCACCACACATGTGGACATACTCATCATTATTATATTACTTCATCTAAGCAAAAAATACCTAAAGAATAAAGCATTCCACTCCCTTGATGTTCCCATAGTATGCTAACGTGAAAAACGTACAAAAGTTAGAGAACAGACCTTAAAGTTTAAAACCAAGTTTCAACATTCACATACAAAATATCTATACTGATACTTATTTTTATGTATACACTTATGTGAGTATACAAGAGCTATCCAGAAAGTATCCAGCCACATAACAGTTCTTGTTATATTGGCAATGGCTGGATATTTTCTGTACTGTCCTCATATATCTAATGCCTTTAAAGTATATAGATAAAGCTGATTGGGTGATTACAAAAGCCATGAAATATGCTCTATAAAACACAGTCTCAAATCAGTATTCTATGAATGGGAAAATCATCAATTGTGTCTTAGGGCTTTGAATATTCTTTCCATGTGTCAACTAGCAGGAACTTTATTTCCACAGCAGAAATTCTGCTTAGTCATCAATACTGAAATTGCAAAAATTTGGAGGTATAATAAATTACGTATCATTTAAACATGAAAGGAGTTCATTCGTATGTTGATTCATTTTTAATTTGAAGGTAATAATATAAAATACAAATTTTAGAATAATAGATTTATATTTTAAGCATAATACAATAATCAAACTATACTTTGAAGGTTCTTAAGATATTGGGCTTTTTTCTTCAGTGCCATATTATTTAAGTAACAAAAATTCTGCAATTCCAAAAATGATTGTAAGGATGACATATTGAACAACAGAATAGAAATTAAAGTCCAGACATCATCAAGATGGTGGCATGAGAGGATCTCTTGAAACCCTGTCCTAGAAAGAACAAATTAAACTAAAATCCAACCAGAAAATCCCTAAGTAACACACAACATTGGCTGAGGGACCCAATCATTTCAAGAAAATATCTAAAGCTGTAGAAAGGGAGGCGAGTGAGAGAGAACGAAAGGGAGCCCTGCGGAGACCCCCCACGGAGCATGACCCAGAGACCTACTCAGTGACCGACCCAGAGGCTGACCTGAGTCCAACAGAGGAGAGAGTGACTGAGGTGGGAGCATGGGGGTGCAGGTCCAGGTGCAGAACGACTCTGGACGGGTTGGAGGCCTGGAACCCACAGAGGTGGAGGCGCAGATGGCCAGAGTGAAGGTTGGACAGAAAAAGCAGTGTGGCTGATGGTGGTGAGATGCCCCAGTAGGAGTGTGGGGGGAGCAGCCAAAGCATGGTGAGGGCGACTAGAGCGTGGTGCAGGAGGCCAGAGCGAGGCACCAGCAGCAGCCAGAGATTGGAGCTAGTGACTAGAGTGAGGGTGTGGCTGCCAGAGCATGGGTCAGGCAGCTGGAGCTGGGGGCCCATGAAGCATAAGGCCAGTGATGCAAGCAGGAAGAGGGTGTTTGGTGGCTGGAGTGCTGGCACCAAGAATGTGATGGAGGCTGAAGAGCAGAGTGGCCCTTGGTAAGGTGTAGCCACAGCTGAAGCACTACACGGCCTTGAGCACAGAACCTGGCTGCTTCCCCTTACTCTCTCATAGTTCACCTCACCAGCTCCACCCAGAGCCTGCCTTCACTGAGATGCTGTCAGGAAGCCTCCATTACACTGTGACACAAACAGACCTCTGCCTTTCCCAACAAACTCCAGCCCCACGCTTCCCACTGAAGCCAGCAAAGGCATCTAGGAAAACTGTGAAGCAGAGGCTTGACAGCTTCTGACTGCAGCGGGATCTTGGAGGCATAGCATAACATCTTCCAATTTATTTTCCCAAAGAGGAGGCATACAGAGACCAGGGCAACTGAAACAAAGAGAAGCCCACCTTCTAGGAAGTCTCCTGCTGTGAGAAAACCAAAATAACAAAGAGAACATATTAAAAGACACTGCAGCAACACCAGCTACAAAGTTAAAAAAATTAAAAAAATTAAAGTTCTTCATATCTACCAGGAGTAAAGTCCTCATGTCCAGAAAAAGAAACGTTCCAAAAGCAAAAAAGTATGCTAAAGAACAAAGGTGCTCAGAAAGGAAATGAAAAATCTCCAGAAAAGGAACTTGAAGATATGGATACAGGGGAAGCCGGGATGGTTCAGTGGGTTAAGGACTCACTTTGCAGTGCCGGAGACCCAGGATCGAATCCTGGCCATGGCCAGTGTGGACCCATGTGCTGAACTGGGGAGTGCCCCCAGTTCAGTTCTCTCTCTGTCTCTCTCTCTCTCTCTCTCTCTCTCTCTGTCAAAATCAATAAAAAAAAAGATATGGAAACATATGAGCTAAACGGCACAGAGTTCAAGACTGCAATTCTAAAAAAAAGAAGACATCGAAGAATATCAGCACAGTACACAGAGGGAACTAAGTGATCTCAAAAATGAAGTATAAACTATTAAAAAAAAAGCAAATAGAAATTCTGCATCTAGGGAAGACTGGATGGCTCAGTGGGTTAAGCACTCACATTGCAGCTCTGGGAGCTAAGGATCAAATCCTGGCCCCAGCCCATGCGGACCCATATGCTGAACTGGGAAGTTGCCCCAGTTCAGTTCTCATTGGGGTGAGACCCAGGCCCAGTTCCTGCTCTGTGCAGCCCAGTTCCTGCTCTGTGCAGCCCTCTGCCCACCTGTGGAATGAAACTATGTAGAAAAACCAATGACGTGCAACTATGGAGACTGTTCTGGGCCCTCCCTCTTCTCTGTCTCTGTCTCAGTATCTCTCTCTCTGTCAAAAACAATAAAAATAAATCTTAAAAAAATAAAAAAGAAATTCTGCAAATAAACAACACAATAAAAGAAATGAAAAATGAAATAGCTAGTATAGGAAGCAGAGCCAACCACATGGAGTAAAAAATTAGTGAAATCAAAGACAGAAATTTGGAAATGTCACAGAAGGAAGAGGAGAGAGACCTAAGAGCTAAAAGAAATGAAAGATAACTACAAGAACTATCTGACTCCACCATAAAGAATAACATAACAATAAGATATTCCAAAGGGAGCAGAGGACGGGATGGGCACAGAGAAATTGCTGAAACAAATAATAGATAAGAACTTCTCAAATTCATTCAAAGAACTAAAACTTCAAATTCAAGAAGAAAATAGGAACCCTAGCTTCTTGAATCCTAGCAGACCTTCTCCAAGGCATGTTATTAAGATGTCAAAGGTCAAAGACAAAGAAAGAATGTTCAAGGCAGCCAGAAACAAGAACACCATAACCTATAAAGGAAAACCCATCAGACTATTATCAGATTTCTCAACAGAAACTCTAGAGGCCAAGAGGGAGTAGGATCAAGTATTCAAAATATTAAAGCAGAAAAATTACCAGCCAATCATCTAACCAGCAAAATTATCTTTTAGATATAACGGATATACAAAAGGATATTGCAGATATACAAAAACTGAAGGAATTCTCCAACACACAGCCAGCATTTAAAGAAATACTGAAAGAGGTGATTGGACCTGAAACAAAAAGTAAAAATAAATAGGGATAAATTGGAACAATAAAAACATAAAAGGGGAGGGAGTAAAGGTTTCAACTTACAAAGAGAATGGAAATAAGAAACATCCCTAAGGAAAATAAAACAAAAAACACTGCATTTATGATACTTTCTTTTACATAAAGTTCATGGTAACCACTCATAAAGAACTTATAACTGGTACACATAAATAAATAAATAAATAAAAGAGAAAACAGATACAAACACCATCAAACTAAAATAACCATTGAAAATAAAAAAGCAAAGCATTTGAAAAAAAGAAACACCAGAAAACAAACGATAAAATAACTATAAGAAATCCTCATATATCAATCATCACCCTAAATGTAAATGGACTGAATTCGCCAACAAAAAGACACAGATTAGCAAGCTAGATTAAAGAACAAAAACCAACCTTATGCTGCCAACAAGAGACACACCTCAGCCACAAGGACAAACACAGACTCAAGTGAAAGGGTGGAAAAAAATACTCCAAGCAAATGGCATCCAGAGAAAACCAGGTATAGTCGTACTTATATCCCACAAAACAGACTTCAGGATAAAAAAAGAGACAAAAGATGAATATTTTGTAGTGATAACGGGGAAAAGACAACAAGAAGAAATGACACTTATTAATATATATGCCTCCAACCAAAAAGCACCAAAATTTACAAAGCAACTACTAACAGATCTAAAAGGAGAAACTGACAAAAACACAATTATTCTAGGGGACTTAAACACCCCCTTGACAGCCATGGAAAGATCATCCAAGCAGAAAATAAATAAAAAAATAATCAGCTTTACGTAATACATTACAGCAATTGGACATAGTTGATATTTACAGGATACTTCATCCTACAACACCTGGCAATACATTCTTTTCTGGTGCACATGGAACATTCTCAAGTATAGAATACATGTTGGGACACAAAGCTAGCCTCAGCAAATTTATGAAGATTGAAACCATACCAAGTATATGCTCTGATCACAAAGCTTTGAAATTGGAGATCAACCACAAAAAGAAAGCAGAAAAAAACACATACACATGGAGATTAAACAACATGTGATTTAAAAAATGATTGGGTCAAAGAAAAAAATAAGAGATTAAAAAATACATAGAAACAAAATAACGAAAACACAACATACCAAAATTATGGGAATGCAACAAAAGCAGTAATAAGAGGAAAAATTATACCACTACACACCTATCTCAAGAAACAAGAAAAATCACAAGTAAACAACCTAATATCACATCTTAAAGAACTAGAAAAAGAAGAACAAAAAAGACCCAAAGCGAGCAGAAGGAAGGAAATAATAAAAATTAAAGCAGAACTAATGAAATAGAGAATTAAAAAAACAATAGAAAAATATTAATTCAACAAAGAGTTGGATCTTTGAAAAAATTAATAAAATAGACAAACCACTGGCTTAGCTCAAGGGAAAAACAGAAAAGACACAAGTAATTCAAATTAGAAATAAAAGAAAGGAAATGATAACTGATACTACAGAAACACAAAGGATCATACAAGAATACTATGAAGGGCTAAATGCCACTAAATTTTGCAACTTAGAAGAAATGGATGTTTTTAGAAATGTATAGTCAATCTAGAATGAATCAAGAACTGGATTGGGGAAGCTGGGATGGCTCAGTGAGTTAAGAGCTCACTTTGAAGCCTTGGGGACCGAGGATTGAATCTCGGCCATGGCCCATGCAGACCCATATGCTGAGCTGGGGTGTGCCCCCAGTTCAGTTCTTGCCGGGACCTATGTGGGAGCCCCTGGCCCAGTTCCTGCCCTGCGCAGCCCCGAGCCCACCTGTGGGGTGAAACTATATGGAAAACTAATGCTGTCAACTGTGGAGACTGCTCTGGGCCCTCCCTCTTCTCTCTTTCTCTCTCTGTCTCTATATGTCTGTCTGTCAAAATCAATAAAATAAATCTTAAAAAACAAAAAAAAAGAAGAAGAACTGGATAATCTAAACAGATCAATCAACAGCAATGAAAATGAAACAATCATCCAAAACCTCCCCAAAAGCAAGAGTCCATTACCAGATGGTCTTACTAACAAGTTTTACCATTCAAAGGGAAACTAACACCTATCCTCCCCAAACTTTTCCAAAAAATTGAAGAAGAGGCAATACTCCTCAACTCATTCTATGAGGCCAACATTACCTTAATACAAAAGTATAGACCAATTTCTCTGATGAAAATAGATGGGAAAATCCTAAATGAAATATTAGCATGTAGAATACAGCAGAGCATTAATAAGATTATACATCACAATGAGAAGGGATTTATCCTAGGGGCACAAGGATGGTGGAACATATACAAATTGATCAACATAATATGCCATATAAACAAAATTAAAGATAAAAAGGATGTGATTATCTCAATTGATGCAGAAAAAACATTCAACAAGATACCACATCCATTTATGTTCAAAACACTTAATAAAATGGGTATAGAAGGAAAGTACCTCAACATAAGAAAGGCCATGTATGACAAACCCTCAGCGAACATCATATTGAAGGGGAAAAACTGAAACTTTTTCTTCTAAAATTGGGAACAAGACAGAGATGTCCCCTGTCACCACTGATTTTCAATATTGCTGGACGTTCTAGCCAGAGCCACGAGGCAGGAGAAAGACATAAAAGGATTCCAAATTGGAAGTAAAGAAGGTAAACTATCACTTTAGGCACGAGGTATGATCCTTTACATAAAAAACCCTAAAGACTCCACCAGAACATCATTAGAAATAATAAATGAATACAGTAAAGTTGCAAGATAAAAAACCAACGTACAAAAATCCACAGCATTTTTTTTATAAAAACAACGAAACCTCAGAAAAAAGGAATGAGAAAAACAATACCTTTTGCAATAAAAAACAACAGAATAAACTACTTGGGAATAAACTTAATGTGAAGGAATTATACACAAAAAAAAACTGCACGACATTGTGAAAAGAAACTGAAGAATATGCTAAGAAATGGAAAGATATTCCATGTTCTTGGACTGGAAGAATCAACATAGTTAAAATTGCCATATTACCCAAAGCAAAACTGATTTAATGCAATTCCATCATAATCCCACAGACGTGGGATTCAAAAACCACATTTAAAAAATCCTCAGATTCATATGGAACCACAAAAAAAAAACAAAAAACCCAAATTGCCAAAGCAATCCTCCAAAAAAGAATAAGTCTGGAGGCTTCACATTCCCCAATGTCAGTCTATACTACAAAGCATCAATAATCAAAACAGCTTACTATTGGCAGAAAAATAGACATACAGACCAATGGAACAAAATAAAACACCCAGAAATGAACTCACTAATAATTTATATGGACAGATAATTTTTGACAAAGCAGCCAAAAGTATACAATGGAGAAAAGAAATCCTCTTCATAAAAGTGCTGGAAAAATTGGAAAAACACATGCAAAAGAATAAATCTGGACTGTGAACTGTACCACATACCAAAATTAACTCAATGTGGATTTAAGACCTTAACATAAGACCAGAAACAATAAATGCATAGAAGAAAGCATTGGCACTAAATTTTTAGACCTCAGTTTCAGAGAGCTCTTTATGAACTTGACCTCAAGGCAAGGGAAGTAAAAGCAAAAATAAATTATTGGGACTGTATCAAACTAAAAAGCTTCTTCACAGCACAGGACAATGTCAACAAAGTAAAAAGAAAGCCAGCTGAATGGGAAAAAAATATTTGCAAACAATGCCTCTCATAATGGGCTAATATCTAAAATATATAAAATAACTCATATAATTCACCACCAAAAAACCAAATGATCCAATTAAAAATGGGTAGAAGATCTAAACAGACACTTCTCCTGTGAAGACATATAAGTGGCCAACAGATATATGAAAAACTACTCAACATCACTAGCAATTAGGGAGATGCAAATTAAAAACAATGAGATACCACCTCACACCTGTTAGAATGGCTATAATCAAGAAGATGAAGGATAACAAGTGCTGGAGAGGCTGTGGACAAAAAGGGACCCTCATACACTGCTGCTGGGAATGTAAACTGGTACAGACAATATGAAAAGCTGTATAGAGATTCCTCAAAAAATTAGGAATGGGATTTTCATATGACCCAGCAATCCCTCTTCTGGGTATTTACCCAAAAAACATGAAACCTTAATTCACAAAGATATATGTACCCCAATGTTCATCAAAGCACCATGTATTGTAACCATGTCGTGGAAAAAAACAAAGTGTCCTTTGATAGATGACTGGATAAAAAAGTTGTGGTACATTTACACAATGGAATACTACTCAGCAGCAAGAAAAGATGAAATACAGCCATTTATGACAACATGGGTGAACCTTGAAACCATTTTATTAAGAGAAATAAGTCAATCTGAAAGCATCAAGAAACGTACACCTTCACTTATATGTGGAATATAAAACTGAAAGTAACAAAGGAACAAAAACTCATAGACACAATCAATAGTTTAGCGGTTACCTGAGGGTACAAGGGAAAGCAGGTAAAAGTGCAGGGAGGGGTAGAAGGGAAGGGGCGTCAAATATATGGTGATGGAAAGAGAGCTAACTCTGGGGTGGTGAGCACATAATGCAATGCATAGACAATGTAATGTAGAATTATATAACTAGAACCTATGTAATTATTACCAAACAATGTCACCTCAATAAATTTACCAATAAAAAAAAAATAAAAACTATGTAATAAAATATTGTTGAATATGGTAAAAAAAAAAAGATAAATTAATGTCCAGAAATAAATATGGTCAAATGAAATTGGACAAGGATACCAAGATAATTCAATAGGAGAAAGATAAAATTTTATTTTTTTTCAAAAATTGGTGAACAACTGCTTATCCACATATAAATATAGGAGGTTGAATCGTTGTCTCAGACTACATAAAATTAGCTCAAAATAAATCACATGCCTAAATTTAAAAGCTAAAATTATAAAACTGTTAGGAAAGAAACACAGAAACAAATCTTTGAGCTATTGGTTTAGACAATGTTTTCTTCAATGTGACACAAAAAATATAAGAGACCACCCCCCCAAAAAAAACCAGAGAAATTGAATTTCATCAATATTATTTCATCTCGTGCTTCAGAGAATACCATTAAGAAAGCAAGAAAACCCGATAAAACGTACCCAAACTGGGGGTGGGGGGTGGGGGAAGAAAAAGTGAAAAGATCATCTGCATAATGGAAAATGTATTTTTAAGCCAAATATGTGATGAGTCTTATATCAAGAACACATAAGGAATTCTTACAATTCAACAATAAAAAGACAACCTATTATAAAATAAGAATAGTATTTGAGTAGGCAGTTCTCCAAAGAAACTATACAAATGACCAATGAACACATGAAAAGATTCTCAACATCATTAGTCACTAGGGAAATTCAAATCAAAACCACAGTAAAATACTACTTCATATCCACTTGGATGGCTACAATAAAATAGGCTATAACATGTACTGGTGAGCATTTGGACAAATTAGAATTTTCATACATTGATGATATGAATGCAAAATGGTACAGCTGCTACTGAAAACATCTGGCAGTTTCTCAAAAAGTTAAAATGTAGAATTACCAAGTCATCAAGTAATTCCACTAGTAGGTATATACTCAAGAAAACTAATATGCCCACACAAATATCTGTACATGAATTTTCCATAGCAGCTAAATTAATAATAGCCATATAGTGGAAACAGCCCTAACTATGAATGGATTTAAAAAGTTGTTACATTCACACAATGAAATATATTTCAGCCATTAAAAATTAGGTACTGATACAGGTTACAGCATGGATAAATCTTGAAAACATTGTGGTAAGCGAAAGAAGCCAGATTCAAAAATACCACATGTTTTATTATTTCATTTGTATTAAATTCCCAGAATAGACATATTCATAAAGATAGAAAATAGAGTCATGTTTGCCAGAACCTATAGAAAATATTGTTAATAGGAATAGGATTTCTTTCTGGGGTGATAAAAATATTCTGGAATTAGATAGTGGTAAGGGCTGTAAAAGTTTGTGAATAAACTAAAAACCACCGAATTGTGTACTTAAAACAGATTAACTTTGTGTTATGAAAAATTGTATCTCAGTAGAGGTGTCATAAAAAAATATCATAGAGCTGATAATACCACTTTAGTAGTGCTTTTCAGAAGTATAATGAAATGTCCAAAGTGTGAAGAACCAAAAATAATTAATATAATAAAAAAAGACCTGAGTAAATCACTAAAGATTTTCAGGTGTTTTAGGATTTAAATTTTAAAAGTCTATTAACATTTTTTGGTGTTCTTCATGATAATTCAACAATGCAAACAAAAGCCAAATGAACATGCAAAATTATCTTTTAAGCATTTGATAAAACTGAAGCAGAAAATAATTAAAATATGCAAAACCACACATTTAACATTAACTATAACACTTCTATAACTTTCATTTAAAATTGTAAATAGAACTTTAATATGTTTCATCTCTTACTGAACCCTAAATATAAATAATTTCTGTGACATCTATGAAGTGATAATGAATCAAGTTTCAAGCTAGATTACACAGATCAGAAACTGATAAAAACATTTTAAAAAAGTTAAAATGCTATTAGAATTTACCTGTTTTTTTAAAAAGTAGTGACAATTATTAGGAACACAGATTAGCTTCTGCCTCAAATCTCAAGAAGTACAGTACAGTATACATGTATAGACTATTGGTAGTTGTAGATAAAATAAATGCCATGTAATAATGTTAACACTTATAATTAAAATATAAAATTAACATAAAGTAAATCAGATTTAAAATTTATATCTGCTCTGTGGCAGAGACTGCTATTTGTTCCCCCAAATTGGTTCTCTTTCATTTTCACAATAGAATCCTTGACTTTTGTCTGGACTTATCACTGCACAAAATAAAACCTATATATTTTAGCCTTTCTTGCAGGTGAGGGTGATAATGTGATTAAATTGTGGCCAAAGATATATTGTGAGGCATCATTTATGAATTTTACTTAAAAAAAAATCTGTAAGTGTGCTCCCCTCCTTCCTTTTCCTTGATGGCTAAAGAGTGCCTGTGGATGGCTGAACTAAGAGTCATTTTGGATCCTGAAGTGGTCTTTTAATGGAACCCATGCACAGAACAGCATAAAATTAAAGGAGTCTGAGTCATTAAATTCTTCATGGAATAGTGCCACCACCCTAGACTATAAACTTCTGGAGTTTCAATGAAAGAACAAATGTTTACCTTAAGTTACTATCATTTTGAATCTCTTTACTCAAAGTTGAATCTATTTAAACTGACACTGGTATGGTAGCTGGAATTAGGATACTACAAATAAAAAAATGCATACTGTATTTTCCGGCATATAAGATGACCGGGCGTATAAGACGACCCCCTAATTTTACAGTTAAAACATAGGGTTAGGCCTATATTCACTGTGTAAGTCTACCCCGCACTTCCAAGGCTGTAGTCTTATACAGTGAATATAGGCCTAAACCTATGTTTTAACTGTAAAATTAGGGGGTCGTCTCATACGCCCGGTCGTCTTATACGCCGGAAAATATGGTAGTATATGGCAATATTTTCATACAGATATTGGATGACAGGTGACAAGGACACATCTATTACAGGCTGAATAGCCGGTGACCCTTGTTATCATGACCTTAAGACATTTTCACTTTGAAAGGCAGACTAGATGATAACTAAGGCTACAGTGTTAAGGAAAACTAGAACAAATACTGAATTTTAAGTGTTGGATGCCACCTGTTGCTTTAAGTCTTTTGAGGAAAATACACCTGGCTATATAGCCAGCCAGCATAAAATCAGAGATGGGAGCATACTACAAGTTTAATTTGCAATTTAAATTTACTGGGATTCTAGTAACTGGAGACTTGAATGAAAATATTAGCACCTCTACCCCTCAAATTAAAGCAATTTCAATTGGAAACTTCAAGATGTAATAATATTGATATTCTAAGATGTAAATGTCTACAGGCAAAGATAAGATTAAGGATTTTGCCTTCCATCCAAACCCATGCTTCAGAAAGACCACCCACAGTAGATATTATTAATTTGAAAGAGAGGAAAACAGGTAGAGCACAAAAGCCAGTAAGTAAAAGAATGAATCTTCAGAATTATAAACTATAAGGTCTGACAGTTGAGTTTGTGAATTTATCCTAGAAAAGTATTACATACCCCATTGATGAATATCCCTATGTTCACCTTCAAATTATTCCCCTTAGGAAGCTATGCATCAATGCCAGGGCCTAGTTTACCTTTCAGAGCAATTTTGGAACTGTTTCTCTGAAATGGCCATCAGAGCCATTGTCATATTACCCATGATGTCTTGAATGTCATCAAAATGTCTTTTGTTCAATATTTCCTTTATCTTTGGGTAGAGAAAAAAGCCACTGGTGGGCAGATCAGCTGAGAAGGGAGGATGTTACCGTACAGTTAATTGTTTATTGGCTAAAAGCTCCCTCACAGACAGTGCCCTGTGAGCTTGTACATTGTTGTGATGCAAGAACCATGAATTATTGACCAAAAGTTCAGGTAATTGTCATCAAATTTTTTCACACAGCCTTTTTAGCACTTCCAAATACTCAACTATGTTAACTATTTGTCTAGTTGGTATAAATTCTTATTGAACAATCCCTCTGATATCAAAAAAGGAGAGCACAATTGTTTTGACTCGATTTGGACTTATGTAAGAAACTTCTTTGATTGTGGAGAATTGTCTGACTTCCAGAGAATTGGATGACTTCCAGTGTGCACGTTGATGCTTTGTTTCAGGGTTGTATTGGTAGAGCCATGTTTCATCACCAGTGATAATATGGCCCAAAATATCATCTTGCCTTTGCAAAAGGTCTTAAAAAAACTTCAACTCTCCTTTGCTTTTGTTCATTGGTGAGTTCCTTTGGGACCATTTTTGCAAACACCTTTCTCATGCCAAGATTTTCAGTTAATATTTTTCTGTTTCCCTACTGATGTTTCCTTGGTCTGCTATGCTTCTTACAGTTACCTAATCATTTTGATGCACAACTCGACGAATCTTTGCAATCTTTTCACTAGTTCTGCTTGTCACTGGCCACCCTGACCTTTCTTCATCAGTGACACTTTCTCTCCCCTCAGAAAACCTTTAATTCATTTGTGCACTGTCATTTTATTCATGGCATTATCCCCATCAACTTGGACTAACATTTCCCTGATTTCACTTCCACTTTAGCCAAGTTTAACAAGAAATTTAATATTTACTCTTTTCTCTAATTCAAGCTCCTAACAGTCTCATGACAGTAAACAAAAAGATACAATAATGAACGTCACTCAGCAAGACACTGCCACCTGTTGAAATAAACAGCTGTAAGAAGCTGATATACCAAGGTTATGAAACCTTACTGAGTTGTTTATACAGTGCTGCCAATGTAAGTGCACGGTGGCAAGTTCGCAAACTTAATTGTCAGACCTTGTATGTTTACACTTGATCTTTGTGGCTACTCAAACATGGAATCTACTGAAATCTGTTAAGTCAGAAAGCTACTAAGTTTCTGAGGGAAATGTATAGCAAAAAATATTAAAATGTGACCTAAATACATATGTGGTTCTTCAATCTTTAAAGCAACCTACAGGCCCTGAAATCTATTACCAGTAATCTATAAAACTGCAACACTCAAGAAGGGCAAATACTCTAAAGCAGAGGTGTACAAACTTTTGGCTTCCTGGGGCCACTCTGGAAGAAGTATTGTCTTGGGCCACACATAAAATGCACTAACTCTAACAAAGCTGATGAAATAAAAAAGGAAATCTCAAAAAATCTCTTAATGTTTTAAGACAGTTTACAAACTTGTGTTCATATTCAAAGCCATCCTGGGTGGCATGTGCCTTTGGACCATAGGTTGGACAAGCTTGCATTATACCCTTCTTGTGTAACAAAAGAAACCCCACATTTTGCTGGACATGTGTCTAGTCAGAATGAGACTATATTTCTTAGTCTCATTTAGCCTATATCCCTAATTTGTAGTCAACCAAATACAAGCAGATTATTGAATGTCAGCTTCCAAGGATTTCACATAAAGTGAACACAATCCCTTTGCCCACCCTTCTTTTCCCTCCTCCTTGCTGCTAATGGCAATGAAGATGTAAAAGCTGGAGCTGGCAAAGCCACCATGTACCAAGAGATGACCTTGGAAATAGATGCCATGAATGGTGGAACAAAAAGGTAGAAAGAGAGAGAATGAGAACTTCAAAACATAGTAGCTATGGACTATCTAGCTCCAGACATTTATGTGGGAGAAAAACAAAAGTCTGTTTTAGGTCGCTATTATCCAGGGATAACTACTACCAATTCTAACTAATGCATTCCTTTCCTTCTCTTTTATTTCATAGAATTTTTTTCACTTTAGTTTTTACTAGTATCTCAAGATACGTATCCATGGCATATGACAAAATTCTGCCTTTGAACTATAACACTGGTTCACTCATTTAAAAGTACCGGTACATGTTTTGTGAACTATTATATTTAAGAGATTTAGAAATAATTTGGTTAAATATATGATGGCTAAATAAGTACCATAAGCAACTGACTAGACACTGGTATTCTTTGTTATTAGTATAAATAAAGCTTCTTTTTGTAGAAAGCATATACAATACTGGATACATAAGCACTCCAAAATAATAGCCATGCCACATGAGAATGGCGTATTGAAGTATATAAATATATTTAAGTCATCGCTACTCACTAATTGGTTTACACAAACCATTCCTAACTTAAGTGTTAATTTATAATTATGTAGTTTTATTCTAGAAGAAATGATAAAATTGTGTCTGATGGAATAGATGTTTAGCAAAGGCTCTCAAACATTTTATCACCAGACTCCTTAATGCTTTAAAAAATTATGAAGCCCTGAAATAGCTTATGTGTATTTTATATCACTCAAAATTTACCATATTAGAAATTAAATGTGTAAAGTTTTAAAATATTTACTCATTTGAAAACAGTAAAACTGTTCCATATCCTCAGAAGTTACATTTTATAAAACAGAATTGTATTTCCAAAAAAAGTGAGAACTCTATATTCTAAAGTTTTTGCAAATCTACTTAATGTTTGCCTTCCTAGAAGGCAGATTTTCATATTTGCTTACATATTCAATATCTTACAAGTCATAAAGGATATGGGAAAGTTCCGTGATATGAGAGAATGACAATAAAAAATGTCATTATTATAATTAGTAAAATTATTTTGGCATTGTGGATCCCTAAAAGTGTTTTAAAAACCCACATTGGTCCTTGGATTATACTTTGAGAACCATTATTGTACAGAATAGCTATAAAGAAAAGTCTAGAAAAATTGGACTGATTATATAGGAAAGCCTGTCAAAATATATGAAGATACACAAAATTGTAATGAAATAAAATTTAAAGATTATACCAAGTGATAAAGAAGATTATAAAAATATATGTTCTGCACAATTTCTCTTGGGTAAAGAAAAAAAAACACAGAAAAATATATTTAGAAAATAATAAAAATGAGACTACTACTCTCAAAACCATTAGATATAATATTATCTACACCAACAAGTAAATGTATAATGTTGAATGTATTTATTGAGAATCGGATAACTATAAGAGAATTATGCATTCAAATATGCAAGTGTAAAGTTATTATAAAAGTGCATCTTAAAAAATTGTGGAAAGTCAGAAAGAAAAAATAAAGATGAAATGAACATGACACAAAATAGTAACTTTTAAGATATTTCAGTTGAAAGATAAATTTTATTTATATTCAGTATGCTTACAAAAACAACTAAAAATTTCTTAAAATTTGAATCAGGTAGTAATGAGAAATGACTCAAAAATTGTCAAATATTTACACATTAAAAAGCCATGAGAAGGGGAAGCTGGGATGGCTCAGTGGGTTAAGCGCTCACTTTGCAGCCCAGGGGACCGGGGATCGAATCCCGGCCCCGGCCCGTGCAGACCCATGTGCTGAACTGGGGAGTGCCCCCAGTTCAGTTCTCATTGGGGCGAGACCCCAGCCCAGTTCCTGCCCTGTGCAGCCCCCACCCACCTGTGGAATGAAACTATGTGGAAAAATTGATGTGCAGCTATGGAGACTGCTCTGGGCCCTCCCCCTTCTCTCTGTATCTCTCTGTATCTCTCTCTCTCTGTCAAAAACAATAAAAATAAATCTTTAAAAAAAGAAAGCCATAAGAATAAGTCAATTATATAGGGCAAGGCTTATTAGTAAATATTAAAAGGATAATTAATTTCTACATTTCTTAAATTGTTCAAAAGCATAGGGAAAAGAGGAAAGTTTCTAAATACAGATCATTGCCCTGGTATCAAACCTGAAAAAAGTAGGTACAAAACAAAAACAAACAAACAAAAACAAATAAACAAAAAACAAAACTAAACAAATAAAAAAAACCTCACTTTTACTTACTTTAAATAAGTATTAGCAATCCCAATTAAATGTTTCCTGTTCAAACAAAAAACTATGACTAAGGTTTACTTTAAGAATGCAATATACAAAAATATTGATTCACTTAATTAAAATATTAGAGAAATACTTAAAATTATACATAATATAGTCTGAAAAGGCATGTTATACTATTCAGCATATATGTGCGCTTTATATTTAATCCAGCATCTCAGTAAGAATAACTGTTGCTCAATAAGTCTATGTAATAAAAGTTTGTTATTTTCTTACTTTTGTCATGAATACAGAATGTTACAAAACCCCATCCTGTTTTTGTCATCTCAAAATCCTATTTTTGTCTTAAGTAAATATGGTTAGCTTAATTAGCAATAAAACATTTAAAAAAAACATTTAAAATAATCTTCAGTGAGTTAGACCTATGTGAACAAAACTACAACTTAGTAGGGAAAAATATGATAATGACAAATTTAACTAAGATTATCCTTTCCTAATTATATGGAGTAAAACTCTATGCAACAAATCTATGTCAAAAGAACAATAAACAAAGGATATGAATGAACAAAGAAAATGAACAAAGGCAATAAAAGTAGTCAATATAAAAAAAGTTTACTTTCACTAATGATAAGTATGATGTAAGTTAAATCTGCACGTTTCTTAATAAAAATCTTTGGCTTGAGGTTGTCGGAATAGCTCAGTGGCTGAGCTCTTGCCATGCTCAGGTCTGGGGTTTGATTCCTGACCCCGGCCCACGCAAAGCCACATACTGAACTGCAGCACAACGGTAAGTGCCACACGTGTGACATGTATGACAAAATTCTGCCTTTTAACTGTAACATCCATGCACTCACTTAAACCTTTAACTATTAAACCTTATAAACTACTATAATTAAGAAATTTAGAAGAAATTTAGTTAAATATATGATGGCTAAATAAGACCCATGGTTACCACTGGAATAGGGATAGTATGGCAGTGAAGGTTCTTGCCTTCCACACGGGAGGCCACCAATTCGATTCCTGCCCCCGACAGTCCCACATCCACCTGTGTGAAATGAAACCAAGTAACAACTAATGATGTACAACTACGGAGACTGCTCTGAGCCCTCCCCCTTCTCTCTCTCTCTCTCTTTCACCTTCCCTCAAACAATAAATATTTTAAAAATAAAAATAAATGAATACTAAATCTTTTGGCATATTAGTTTAGGCATTTCCGTAAGAAGTAGGTACTTCCTCAAAATTATTTAAGTTTTACCAATGGTTTAAAATTATCAAATTGTGACATAATATGAGGGAAGAGCAAATAAGATGTGGGATGAAATTCAGAAGGGACATATAATTTGAAAGAAGCGTAATGAAAACAGAAATTATAGTCATAGCGCAGGGCAGGGGTTTATTAAGAAGGCAACCTGGAGCAAATTCAGTTTATTCTCAAGAGAGCAGAAAGAGAACCAAAAGGAGAGCTAGCTGGAAATGTACAGTAGAGGTACTGGAGATACATGATTTCAGAAGTACAGAAAGAAGACAGTGATAATGCCGGAAAACCTGTCTTAAGACAATAAAAGCTGTGTAAGAGTCTAAAGTCTGAAAATGAGGTAAACATAAATTCGAGCCAGTTTTTTTTGCTTGGCATAAAATTATGATTCTCCTCTAAATTAGTTGCCTAATCCTCACTGTGTTGATAAACAGGAGAGATATTTGCACCCCTGGCCTTTCCAGGAGATGAGTCAAGACAAAGGGTGAGAAATTTCAACCTTCATGCCTCAAGGAGAGAGGCTTTGTTCAAGTTCTTAGGGGAAAAAAAAACAACTAGATCATGATTCTAGGAGATGGGGTATAAAAGATAGAGAACCACAACACACTGACTTGTTCTTTCTTTCCATGAGTTTGAAATAGTAAAGGTTCCTGCCCATTCTTAATTCTTACATGTTTTTATTTCTTTCTTCCTAAGAAAATATGCTTAAACCAGCTTAAAGAAGGTTCAGGTGTGAAAATATGGAGATGAAGAAAGAGAACTATTAGGCTGCCTCTGAGATAAAAAGAAAGCAAATTATTTCCTCTATGAATCTCTTTCATTTTGTTTCCAATGATTGTGACATTCTCTTACACCACGTTCCTTCAAAAATTAATGTTTGCAATGTATAAAGTAATTCTTAAAAACACTATTCAAGCCTAAAATGCATAAATAAAAAAGAGTATTTCATAATTTATCCCAGGTTACTAAAATTTTGCAATGAAATTTTAAGCCAAAGCCCCAGTTAAGAACTGCTTTGTCTACTGTACATACTGTACTCCCTGTACATATATTATTATCCTCAGTAACCTTTGAGGAAAAAGGTTGACTATGCCAAAGCAGATTTCAAATATTCCTGGGTGTCCCAGTAAAATTCGCCATAATGGTATCTAGATTTTTCTAAAGTCCATTATAATAGCATGCAAGTTTTCCTAAATCTTGATCAATTACCACCATAATTCTGCATTTATGACAGCTTATTCTATAAGAGGAGCAACCATCCTCTGACCAATATCTGTATGCTGCAGATAGATAAATAATAACTATAGCAATTGTTTCAAATCCTTAATTTTTTCTATTACAACTGAGTTTTTAACAGATTCCTTCCCCATGGCTCCAGACTTTTGGTTCTGTATCTCATTTAGAGCTTATTCTTGCACCATAAACTTTGATTGTTTATATGGACTTCTGGCTTTGCAGCATATTTCCTTACTGAGGTCAGGTTCTGGATCTCATTTAGAATTTATTCTTATACCATAAACACTGGTTGTTCACATAGACTTCTAGCTTTGCAGAACACTGTTTCCTAAATATAAGTGTAACTTGAATTCACTCCTCTGGCTCTTTCAATTTAGGTTACCATAAATATGGGAAGTTGTAAGCCCTTTGGACAGAACCCATTTCATCCCACAACAGAAGCAGATTCAGACAAGTTTCTAAATGCTGAAACTTGATTTCCATTAGTGACTAATCCTTTCCATTAATTTCCTCAGGAAAGTTCTATAAATAAACTACTTGTGTTAAATGCTGACATTTCTCTCACCCCCTCCCATTTCCCTAGTCCCTAACCGTTTTAAAGTTTCTTGGATCCTAGCTTCTGTTAAGCACTCTGTGGAATCAATTGTTCTCACTATAGTTTCTAACAAACCAAGTTCCATGTCACTACAAACTAGATATGTAAATATAAAAATAATAATATAATAGTATATCAACCAAGCAAGCTGAGGACACTAGAAACCAGCAGAAGAACATGGAAGGACAATTTTATATAGAAGATTAAGAGATAAATTTTATAATTAAATTTCACATAAATTACTTTAAGAAATTTAGCTGAATATACTTTTTATACTATTTTATGACTGGTAGCTATAATAATGAAAAAGCATAGGACAATGTAATATTTATAGATTATAAACAGTTCTTAATAAGTGACAATAATGATGTGGTTAGCATCAAAAAACTTTAGAAAATGGCTTGTAATAAATATATTTTTAGCAAAAATTTCATAACATTCAAAATAATTCCAAAGCCCGACATGCAACTACATTCTTTGTAACCTCATAGATACTAAATAAAATAACCTTTGTAATGTATTTTACTCCCATTTATACATATATAATGGTCATTTGCTGTAACACAGCAAATGTAACACAGTTTTGGATATATGTGTGTATAGATATATATGTATACACATATATCTGTCTATGAATATTTAAATATATATATATATACACACACATACAAATTGCTTATCACCATATCCAAAATGGTGATCAATATACAAATATCCATATCATATTGGTCATCAGTATACAACATCCATTGAAAGTCTACGCTGTTTAAAGCATATAAAAGAGCAGGTGACATGCTGGAAATCAGTAAATTTACATTCTATACAGAGGACATAGAGGCCTAAATACACTTCACATGAACCTTATATTAAGAATTTTATAAAGCATACTACCATTCAGAGCAAATTAATACGGTTGGCACTGAGTTCTCATGAGGGGAAAGTTTTTAATAGATACATTTGACTTTTAAACCTATGTTTTTATTCAATGAATACCTTGTCATAATTAAGGGCTTGAGAACATTCCTCTGCTATATTTAAAACACATGTCCTCAATTATATTGAAATCAGACTAATGACAGTCTGGACATTTTTTGTAAGGCCTTCTAATCATATTAATATAATGCAAATATTTGTAGTTCAGGCTACTCAGGAAAAAGTCCACATATGAAGGAATATATCATATATACAGTTCTTTACAAATTATAAAAAGTTTACTGTTGTTAATTTTATTACATGCCATCTTCATGCATACAATTACCTGATATACAAATCAAGACAGAACTTAAAGAATTTTAAAAAGCACAGACTCTGGAGTCATAAGAGCTGGAGTTAAGTCCTAGCAATGTTACTTAACTATGTAGCCTTTGTTAAGGTGATTACTCCCACTAAGCCTTAGTTTCCCTATTTATAAAAATACCTAACTTACAGAGTTGAGGAAAATAAATTACAAACCACATGCAAAATATCTAGCACAGTGCCTGGTACATAGTAGGCACTCAATAAATATAAGTTCCTATTTCCATTGTCCTCAAAGCAGTATATAATTTAGCATGAAACACCGAATGAGTATTATGCTATATGTAGAATAATCAACTTTTAATAAATTAAATATTTCTCCTTTTAACTACTAAGAAATAATTTATATTAATATTAATATCTACTTACAATAATTAATAAAATAAATATATGTACACAAAGTATAAATTATAAAACTGTTGTGGTAAGAGTAAGGAATACATCACAAAATTATACTTGTATTATATTGTATGGCTTTTCTCACATCAAGAAAACACAATCAGAATATTAACATATAAGGGAATATATTTAAAAGAGATTGAAGAAATTCTTACTTATGCTACATAAATTATAATTATACTTATCTCAAATAAAACTATTTCAAAGAAAAGTAATTAATTATACTTACACGTTTCCAATGGTCAAGCTTTCCTGTTCTATTAGTTTGGGGCTGAAAAAAGAGGTCTTTAAAGAGCTTATCTTCATATCTCTTGTGTATGTAAATCCATTTTGTTTGACATTCACTAGTAAATTTTTGTTGATGTCTTTTATACAAAAACAAGGAGCTGAATCTAAAGGGGGAAAGTTGTCACTTAGTGTCTTACCAACACACAAAACTACTCATGAGTTTCTTATATCTTAGAAAACAAAGTGATAAAGTTAATATGATATTTATTTTCATATTATTACTACATAAAACTATTTATACCCTAAGAGTTGTTCATCAAAATTCATCAAGAAATAAATGAATGCTGAGAAATCTGTTGTTACATGATTCCACAAACAATCCTGTATTTACATCTGGCTATGCATTGTAAAATATAATGGCAAGGAGAACATGACTAAAATATCTAGAGAAATGTAAGGTAGCCTCTCTTTATTTTTTCCTCTCCAGCGAGGAAGTTACTTTTGTTTCCAACTAAGAAAATTACTGTAGATCAGTACTGTTCAATATAATATAATGTATGTCACAAAATGATTTTAAATTTTCTATTAACCAGGCTAAACAAGTTAAAAAATGTGAGATTTGTTTATAATTATGTTTTATTTAACCCAATATATCAAATATATTACCTGATAAATGACAAAAACAAACTAATATATTTAATAGTAAAGATTTTGAATGCTATAAAATTTCTGCCTCTCTACAAAAGTTTCATTTTCTGATCCTGAAAGGGCTCTTCTTAGATGTCTTTTCTTCTGCTTCTCTTGTGAAAATTTCAGGATAGTTTACAGTTTAGCTTTCTACTGTCATTGAACTACCAGCCTTCTCTTAATTATTATTTGTTGGGAGTAAAGAATGAACAGTATTATAGTATTATCTACTGGTTACAATGGGTTATTATGTCTGTCTTACAAGTAAGGGCTGAGAGGTATTGATTCCAGCCACACCTGCCTGGAATCAATTCTCTAAAATATTCTCCAATTTTGTTTTTTAAAAGGATTAAGACTATGGAGGCTATGTCCTGAAGTATTTTTGAAAACAACAGTATAATCAACTGGCAATTAGTGGAGGCTAATAACAGTTGTAATATCAAAGGAGTTTAGACAGCTTAACAGACAAATCAAAATGAAAACAATCAAAGAGAGCCCTGCTAAAATGACTGTCATCCATGGGTGGCTACATCTGGCCCAAGGTACACCCTCTAAGGAGCAATATTAGAGGCATCCTAATGCAGGGGAAATATACTTCATTAAAATAGGCCATACTGGTCATTAAATAAAGAAGCAAATACCAAGTCCTGGAAGAGGACATCATTATACAGAGTTGTTACACTATATTATCTAAAATGTCCAGTGTTCAACAAAAAATTATGAGACAAAGAAACAGTGTAGACTATATAAAGACAAAGACCATGCATGGCTTTGAAACTGCTTTTTTGAAAGAGCACAGATGACAGACATACCATATAAAGACTTCAAAGCAGCTACTATAACTATTTAAAGGAAATAAACTTCAAATAAGTAAAGAAAGGTATAATTATAACATCTGTTCAGAGATTATCAATAAAAAGACAAAAATTATTTTTAAAAATTCCAAATGAAAAATTTGTAGTTGAAGAGTATGATAACTGAAATAAAAATCTTGCTAGAGTAGTTGAACAGATTTTAATTGGTACAAAAAATTAGAAATTTTGAAAAAACTAATAAAGATTATTCTGCTAGAGAGAAAAAATAATGAAGACAAGTGCTAATCAACAAAGAAAAGTGGGGTACCATTAGGTCCACCAACAGATGAATAATGGAAGTATCAGAGCAGAAAGAAAAAAGAAGTAGAAAAATATTAGAAGTAACGGCTAGCTAAAACTTTCTGAAATCTGAAGAAAACACTAATCTATACATCCAAGAACTTAATATCTCAATAGAGTAAACACAAGGAGATCCACAGCAAGACACTTTATTGTAAAACTATTTAATTCCAAAACCAAAGAGAAAAATCTTGAGAAAAGTAGGATAAAAATTATTTGGTATAAATAAGGGAACACCAATAAGATTAACTACTGACTTCTAATAAAGAACAAAGGAGTTTAGAAGGCAGAGTAAACATGTTCAAAGGAAGAAAAAAAAAGAAACCTTTCAACCAAGAATTTTATATTCAATGAAACTATCTTTCAAAACTGAAGATGAAAAACAGTGACATCATCAAAATATGGCATAGGTTGCACCTGACTTTACTCCCCTTCATGAGGACTAACAACTATTCATAAACAAGACACCATTGAGAAAACTCTAGATCAGAGGAGTGAGGATTAAGTTCCCCTCCGGCACCACAAATACCAAGAAAAACAGCATTAGAAGGATAAAAAGAATGACTACACATTAACCACAACTCCCCACCCCAGGCCAGTGCAGCACCATACTGAGAAGTCTCCTCTGAGCCTATGGTTTTCCAGTGGGAAAAAAGAGCCCAGAGGTGACATCCAGCCACCCAGTATTGTACACTGCTTCATGGGAGTCCCTACTCTGATATCAGCTAAAGTTAGCTGAAAGGAAATAAATGAAATAAAGAACAGATAACAATTTTTAAAACGACCAAATTAAGAGATTTTCTAAAAGAGAAACAAAGATGACAACTATTTAGCTAGAATAAGGAAGGAAAAATAAGAAAGGGCATAAATCAATAAAGTTTTAAGTGAAAAAGAAGGCATGATAGCTGATACCAAGAAATACAAAGAATCAGAAAAGGTTACTAAGAACTGTACACAAATAAACTGAACAAAATAAAAGAAACTGAAAAATTCTTCGAAAAATGAAAACTACCAAGACTGAACCAAGAACAAAGAAAAAGTCTGAAACCATGGCCTAGAAGAAAATATAGGAAAAATGTTCCTCAACATGGCTCTTGGCAATGACTTTTAGGTATGACATCTAAAGCACAAGCAACAAAATAAAACGTCTACAAGTGGATCTATAACAAACTAAGAAGCCTCTGCACAGCCAAGGAAACAATCAACAAAGTGAAAAGAACCTACAGAATGGGGGAGAAAAAAAAAAGTCATTTGCAAACCATATATACAATAAGGGGCTAATCTCAAACACCTATAAAGAACTCATGTAACTCAATAGCAAAAATAACTTTAATTAAAAATGAGCGAAAGACATGAATAGACATTTTTGCAAAGGAGATATATAAGCAGCCAATAGAGATATGAAAAGATGCTCAACACCATTAGTCATTAGGAAAATGCAAATCAAAATCACAATGGGATATCACCTGACCATAAGAGCTGATTGCCCTGGTGCAGAGGTCTCCAAACTACGGCCAGCAGGCCGGCTCTCATCGGCCCGTGGAGACCTTTTTATCTATGGGGAAGAAATTACGGAAATTTACGTGTATCCTGCCAAGATCAGCTGCTTACTTTTTCTACTTCTGTTCACAGTCAATGAGATGATATAACTGCTGTTTGATAGTTAATGCGGCCCTTGGGCTAAAAAGTTTGGAGACCTCTGACCTGGTGGAACATCAAATACCTAGCAATGACTAGGAACAAACAGTCCTTGGGCAGGGAGTTATGACACCCATGATTTATGAGCAATTGTTCATGAAAAGCCCTGACCATGAACTATTGTTCGCAGAAAGTCCTGACCATTGAGATACCTGTAACCAAGGTAACTGCAATCCAGATGCTTAAACTAACACCCCTTGATAGCTACCCATAAAAGCTCTCCCAACTTCCCAGAGGTTGTTGACATCACTTTCAGAGTCAGCCTGGCATGTCTCTTTAGTAAACATGCTTGCTAGCCTGAACTCTTGGTGTGTTCCTCCCTCAGCCAAACTTATCACTGACAGAATGGTCATCAAAAAGACAAGAGATAACAAATGCTGGATAGGATGTAAAAAAAAAAAAAAAAAAAGGAACCCTTGTGCACTGTTGGTAGGATCGTAAACTGGTATCACTGCTATGAAAAATTCCTGGAGGTGTCAACAAATGTATATACATTTTAAGAGATGTAATCTATATATTATAATACTTATGAAAATTGAATTGAATTATATTAGTATGACGTTAGTTCAAAAGATGGTGTTAACAAAATGAATGCTAGCATACCATTTGACAGGACGAATAGTCAAAGAAAATGGCGGAAGTAAGGTAGTCATTCAAGGAGCACAAGACCATTTTGACGTGGTACTTGAAAATCAAGAATGTTGTGGAAGTACAATGGCAATGGACGCATAAGTATGCAACAGAACCTCTAACAGGCCAAACAACTGTATGCATTCATTTGAGACGCATGTTAAATTGAAACAGCATGTACAGTGCTACAAGTAGACACTTCGGCCAATGTTGCTCAAGCACTATTTCCCCATAATCAGAAATATCTGGAGGCTGATGGTAACTACATTGAGCACCTCTTGTAATTGTAGAAGTCAAACATGACTTGTATTCATCTTTGTTACTGGTATACTCGTATGTTGAGTATTACAATTTTAATACACTTTTTTTTCCTTTCTTAAAATGTGTATACATTTTTTATGGCACCTCTGTAGCATGGAGGCTTCTCACAAAATTAAATATAAAACTACCATAAGATGCAGCAATTTCACTTTTGGCACTATATCTGAAGGAAACAAAACACAACCTAGAAAAGCTATCTGCACTGCCATGTTGATAGAAGCATTATAATAGGCAAGACATGGAAATAACCAAAGTGTCCAGTGATAAATTAATACATAAAGAATTTGTACATACACACAATAGATTATTATTCAGTCATTGAGAAAAGCAAAGGAATCTTGTCATTTGCAACAATATAAGTGGACCTTGAACACATTATACTAAGTATACTAGTCAGACAGAGATAGACAATACTGTGTGACCTCATTTATACATGGAATATAAGAAGAAAGACACCACAAAAATTCTAGAAAAAAGTCTCATTTGTGGGGTTGGGGAGAAAGGAGGAATTGGAGGAAGGTGGCAAAAGGTGAAAAACTTACAGTTATAAGATAATTTAGTACTGGGATATAATGCACAACATGGGGACTATAGTTAACACTGTGTGTGTGTGTGCATGCATGTGTGTCTGTGTATGTGTGTCTACATATAAAGGGTGTCCCAAAATTCACGCAAGAAGTAATTTTGATAGAAAATACAGGTTTATAATTAAAAATTGTAAATTTTCATTGCTCAACAATGAAAACATGTTGTTCTTTCGTGTAGTGCTCCATTTTTAATAACCCTGAACTGTCAGCTGTCACGCTGTCCTTTTTTTTTTTTCCATTGGCAAAACTTTACCACACAAATGACGCAAAATTCAAATCTTGTGTGAATTTTGGGACACCCTTTATATTGGTATATGAAAGTTGTTAGGACAGCAAATTTTAAACATTCTCATCACAAGGAAAAACTTTACCTCTTTTTAAAAATTATAGGGGAAAGCCGGGATGGCTCAGCGGGTTGAGCGCTCGCTTTGAGGCCATGAGGACCGAGGATCGAATCCCGGCTCCGGCCCAGGCAGGACCCACGTGCTGAACTGCGGAGTTCCCACAGTTTGGTTCTCTAACTGTCTCTGTCTCTGTCTCTCTCTCTATCTGTCAAAAAGTAAAATAGAAATAACTATGCACTGAAGA